>JAXIVJ010017479.1:0-25997 GCA_036785665.1 Chirona hameri
AAACGGTTTAGATTATTGTTTCATGTGTGCACTGTAATATATTAAATACCTGTTTGTTGAAAATTGATGGGATTTTGTATATATAATAAGTCGAGAACACTAAATAGTTCGCCGTCCGGGACCAAGTTAAACTGCCGATTTCAATGCACTTTTTTCAAATGAGAGTTGATTGCTCATATAAGTTTGGTACATATTCGCAGAAGATAGAGTGATGAAACATTATATGCCCTCATGATAAATAACAATGTGTAGGCAGGATAATTTTCGCTGGGTTCGATATGTTATTAAAATATTGGAATAAAAAAATGTAATTACAAAATTGTGATTACAAAATTGTAACTACAAAATGGTTATAACATAATCGAACCTGACCTAAACTTTACAGCAATTACGGCCACAGGGACCCACGTTTAGAACACCCCGCTCGCATCCGCTCCCTGCGCTGTGACCTACGGGGGGGGGGGGCTGTCTCCACCCCGGACCCCAGACCATCTTGTAGATAAGTCGTAAATAAGTTTTCCAATGTATTTGCGCGGCCCCGCCCCTTGCAATTGCCAAAAATACGGAGAAAAACGTTCCAACAACACGTACGAACACTGAAAAACAAAAACGTTCCGAGAGAAGAATAAAACGTTCCAACGGATCCACATACAAACGCTTCCAAATGCGGCCCCATCGGCCCGCCCCAATTGTCAAAATATACGGAGAAAAGCCGTGCCAACAACACGTACGAAGGCTGCAAAAAAACGTTCTAACGAAACCGTTCCAACGGATCCCAAAAATATACGGGTAAAAAGACGCTCCAACAACACGTATGAACGCGGACAACAAAAAACGTTCTTAACAAAACCATTCTAACGGATCTATTGTTTTCTTCACAAAGCGCTTGTAACATATTTTATGGTTCATCCTGGGTTTGAAATAGGGATGCATGAGACGTCACAGAAAATGTGAAGTTGAACATAAACAAGTGTTTCATAAACTGGATAGAATGGGATGAAACTTTAACTTCGCATAGATATAAACAACCGTTTTGTCTTACGAAAAGGAATGTTTTCTTGCCTTGCTGATCATTAAATAATACATTTGTATATAACGATCCGCCAGGGTTTCAATCGACCTTGCTTCTACCTCACGATTTAAAAGTCTGCTAAATTATGGTTGTTAAAGTATACGCTTTTGTGTATCAAATATAAACGTTTGGCATACTGCTTGATCCAAATTAGCATGTGTTTTCGTGAACGGATACTATTTCCTTTCAAATCCATGTAAGATGAGGCCTTGAAACACAGGCGGCCAGAGCGCCCCTCAGGCGGCCAAAGAGTCCCCTTAGGCGGACAGAGCGCCCCTCTCAGGCGACCAGAGCGCCTCCACTCAGGCGGCCAGCGCGCCTCCTCTCAACGGCCAGAGCGCCCCTCTCAGGCGCCCAGAGCACCCCATCTCAGACGGCCAGAGTGCCCCTCTCAGGCGGTCAGAGCGCTTCTTTTCAGGCGGCCAGAACACGCTCTCTCAGGCGGACAGAACTCCCCTCTTAGGCGGCCGGAGTGCCCCCCTCTCAGGCGGCCAGAGCGCCCCCCTCTCAGGCTGCCAGAGCGCCCCCCTCTCAGGCGGCCAGAGCGCCCCCTCAGGCAGCCAAAGGGCCCTCTCTCAGGAGGCCAGAGCACCCCCTCTCAGGCGGCCAGAGCGCCCCTCTCAGGCGACCAGAGCATCCCCCTCTCAGGCGGCCAGAGCGCCCACTCTTCGGCGGCCAGAGCGCCCCCCTCTCAGGCGGCCAGAGCGCCCCCTTTCAAGCAGCCAGAGCACCCCCTCTCAGGCGGCCAGAGCGCCTCCTCTCAGACGGCCAGAGCGCCCCCTCTCAGGCGGCCAAATCGCCCCTCGCAGGTGACCAGAGCGCCCCCTCTCAGGTGGTCCGAGCGCCCTTTCTCAGGCGGCCAGAGCGCCCCCTCTCAGGCGGCCAGAGCGCCCCCTCTCAGGTGACCAGAAAGCCCCTCTCAGGACAGCAGCCTCTGCGAAACACAAAGCGCCCTTCGGTTGAGTTGGGGGGGGGGGGGGGGGCACCCCCCCCCCCTCTTCCGCCGCCACTGCCAGAGCGCCCCATCAGGCTGCCTGAGCGCCCCTCAGGCTGCCAGAGCGACTCTCAGATGGCCAGAGCCCCATCATGCGGCCAGAGCGCTCCCTCAGGAAGCTAGAGCGCCCCCTCAGGCAGCCAGAGGGCCCCCTCAGGCGGCAAGAGCGCCCCTTGAGGCTGCCAGAGCGCCCCTCAGGTGGCCAGAGCCCCCTCATGCGGCCATAGCCCCTCATGCGGCCATAGCGCCCCCCTCAGGAAGCCAGAGCGCCCCCTCAGGCAGTCAGAGCGCCCCTCAAGCGGCAAGAGCGCCCCCCTCCAAGCGGCCAGAGTCTCCCTCAGGCTGCCAGAGCGCCCCTCAGGCAGCCAGAGCGCCCCCATCAGACAGCCAGAGCGCCCCCTCAGGCAGCCAGAGCGCCCCCTCAGGCAGCTAGAGCGCCCCCTAAGGCGGCCAGAGCGCCCCCACAGGCTGCCAGAGCGCCCCCTCAGGCTGCCAGAGCGCACCTCAGGTGGACAGAGCCCCCTCATGCGGCCAGAGCGCTCCCTCAGGAAGCCAGAGCGCCCCCTTAGGCAGTCAAAGCGCCCCCCTCAGGCGGCAAGAGCGCCCCTTGAGGCTACCAGAGTGCCCCTCAGGTGGGTCAGAGCCCCCCTCTTGCGGCCATAGCGCCCCCTCAGGAAGCCAGAGCGCCCCCTCAGGCAGCCAGAGCGCCCCTCAAGCGGCAAGAGCGCCCCCCCCCCCCCCCCCTCCAAGCGGCCAGAGTCTCCCTCAGGCTGCCAGAGCGCCCCATCAGGCAGCCAGAGCGCCCCATCAGGCAGCCAGAGCGCCCCATCAGGCAGCCAGAGCGCCCCATCATTCGGCCAGAGCGCCCCCTCAGGCGGCCAGAACGCCCCCTCAGGTGGCCAGAGCGCCCTATCAGGTGGCCAGAGCGCCCCTCAGGCAGACAGAGCGCCCCCCTCAGGCAGCTAGAGCGCCCCCTCAGGCGCCCAGAGCGCCCCCACAGGCGGCCAGAGCGCCCCCTCATGCAGCCAGAGCGCCCTTTCAGCCGGCCAGAGCGCCCCCGCAGGCAGCCAGAGCGCCCCGTCAGGCGGCCAGAGCACCCCCTCAGGCGGCCAGAGCGCACCTTCAGGCGGCCAGAGCGCCCCCACAATCAGTCAGAGCGCCCCTCGGCTGATTTCGGGGGGGGGGGGAGAAACTGCCCCCCCCCCCCATGTCCCCCCCCCCCCCTCCCTCCCCCCCCCCCCCCCCCCCCTCTTCCGCCGCCCCTGGCATAGAGTAAAACAAGTTTTCAGTGAAGGGGGGGGGGGGAGGGGCAAATAACCCCCAGCGTCTCGCAGGTAAAGGTTAAGGTCATTATCCCTCTGTAAGACGTTCAGACGAACACAATTTTCATACAGAGCAGCTGAGCTGTTCAACGCGCTTCCTTTTACTTCAAGATATCCGATTTTGGTTTTTGGCTGACCTTTGGGTACTAACGTAAGTCTTTGGTTTCCGATGGTTGTGACATTTTGCCGTATAGTTTTTATCCTTTGGCTTGCAACCTTTTCACTTAAATCTCTTTTGACTTACAGCCAGTTGACTTTCAACAACTTAGCCTTTGTTCTTTGACTTTGTATTGTGTCTGTTTGGCTGGTTACCACATATGGGTACCGCATTCGCAATCACAGAGCGGTGCTGTATGCGTAAGGTAGCGCCATCTATACCAACACGCAGGGTAGGCCTTTGAGACCACCCAGAGTGTAGCGTCACCTATAATGAACGGTCACCACTTCGCCAGCGCTCCCGTGCAGACGAATTTCGATGCCATTTAGCGATATCCCGATTTGACTGCAATGGAAGACTAGGTACTTCAATGTCATTGATCCGTTAACCCGTTAAGCCGTTACTCCATCGTCGCATTGGCTCGCTGACGTTAACGGATACATAATAGGTACCTTTTTATCCATTAAATTTATTGTATCATATTTGTACATTACTTCTTTAACCCGGCATTGACTGAGGCTCAGCAGAACGCCATTGACTAGGGGGGGGGGGGGGGGGGGGGGGTGTTAACCCGGGATTGACTGGGGTCTCAGCAGAACGCCATTGACTGGGGGAGGGGGCGTTAAAAGCCGGCCCTGGTTATCTTCCGAACCAATGATCGCAGCGAGATGCGCAAGGCGGCAATCGAAAGCTCTCAATAAGACGAATATAATGCATACTACAAAATGTCAACGTGAGGCCAAATGTCAGCTCACGGTCAGGTCAAAGGTCAAAATCGGCGTATTTGAGTTAATGGGCCATACTTTCCATCCAAAGCCTTCGATTACGACCATCATCACCCAAAGTGCGGTCAAATATATGATACACATCCCGCATGAGCTAAAGTGGGATTGCTGGCCAAGGTCAAGGTCAAGGTCAGGTCACAAAAGGTGACTATGCTAAAAATATCTACGAAAGTCATGCAACACATGTTTTAAGAGTTATTTTCCACGTATAACTCGATTGTGATAGTCAATTTACCACCTGATTTCATTTACGTGAAGTTAATGTCAAGTTCTGGTCAAGGTCAGGTCACTGAAGGTAAAAAACAAATCATAAATCTTAATAAAAAAGGGCATGTTTCTAGACCAGTTTTGCCTCAGAAATACGGTGGGTACCATTGATTTGTCTGCATCTGGTCAAGAAAAGCAACAAAAACGTCATTTTTAAATATGACGTCATGAGTTACCGATACTTTAGATGCCATAAGTAAGTCAAAAATGGTGACATCATTCTGAAATTTGGTATGGTGGATTCCATATGTGGCTCTCTGACATGTATTCTGGCTTTCTGAAAATCTTTGAAAAATTTGATTGTGTGGGCATTTTCCCTACACAAAACGTTTTTGTTTTTTTTTTGGTCAAGAACCAAACTTTGGAAAATTCCGGGATGGGCATAATGTAGCTCTTGCTATTTGCTATCTTTGAAGTTTTTGGATTGCATTTTGCTTAAAATATGGCATTTTACGGTCTGTTACATTTTAGCTGATTTTGGTGTAAAATTCGTGATTAGTGACTTCACTAAATTCGATATAATTCGAATTTGTTTCGACGAAATTGCTTTATATTTTCACAGAAAACGTAAACGTGATTTACAAGAAGGTACCTGACATTTCACGTGGATAGCGCAATCGGTTTTTGAGCTATTACGAAAATTCACCAAGGGGGGGGGGGGGGGGGGGCGTTTAAACGCCCCCCCCCCCCCCCTCCCCCAGTCAATGACGCGTTAACAGTGCTTTCACTTCAGCATTATAATTTTGCATCTCATGTGTCGTGAAGTTTAAGTGACTAACGATTAGCAAGTATGCGAATATTTTTATATGAATGTAGATAATTTGGAATGTTAATCATTTGGAGTGGTTAAAGAACTCGAATACAATTATTTACTTCAAAATTTATTAAACCTAAACAACCGAAACGCGCAGCACAATCCGTTCGAAACAGCCAAACTTCTGTGGGTTATATTGTTCATATTAGGTTCTCATGTTGATAACATTCAAAACATTCTAGAAACAAAGTATTTCGCTTGCTTCGACATTACCCCCCATCAGAAAGGCTGCCATATGGGCTGTCCGTCTTTAACTCATCAGAAAGGCTGCCATATGGGCTGTCCGTCTTTACTCAGGAGTTAATACGCATCGCGCTAGATTGTGCATCCATATATGCTGTTATGTACGCGTATGCATGCAGAAAGCAGAAACTACGTCCAGTGTGAATCAACCTTGAGGATTTTAAAAGTGTTGCTCAGCAACAGACTCGGGGCCTAATTTACTCGGAGGAAAAAGTGCGCACCTGAGGAAAATAATTACCCTTTTCCACAAAAAATGGAGTTAGCATTTTAATCCGCGACTTACTCGGGGGGGGGGCTATTTTTTGCCCCCCCCCCCCTTCCCGCTATTTTGCAATGACTCCTAAACGAACACCGGTATCGTCACCAATCTTGCAGTACCTTCTCTCACATCAATTCTACATATGTTGGCAAAAGGAAAAATATGAGGCTATGATAGGTCAACCGGAAATGACGTCAGAGTGACGTCATGTTCTTCGGTTTTTGTTTGCAAAATAATGGTTTTCAGAAAACGCTGTCAAAGGTACGATATTTGAGATAAACTAAATTGTCTTAAATCAAATTACTGACAATAGACCTAGCTATCAAACTGCTATCTCGGATTTTTGAGTTTTTTAATTCAAATTTTTTAGAAATCCAAATACATTTTGTTTTTTAAAAAAATTCCAGAAAAAAAATCAGAATTACCCACAAACCGGAATATATGTGATCGAAACATATGCGGTGAATATGTGTACCAAATTTAAGGTCGATATCTCTAAAAATGACCGAGTTATGACCTTTAAATGACAAAAATCGACCACTTCTCACAGCATTACTATGCATAAAAAAACGCATTTCCATTTTTGTTTTTTACTTCTATTTATATAGAACAAACAATGTTCTAAGGTCATTTTTCGCGTTCTAGACGAAAAACAAACCCATAAACATGTGTTACAACGCCTAATGACCGTAATCTGTAGTTTGACCTCGTGACCTCGGATGACCTTGACCTGACCCAAGGTCATAAACAGCTTAGAAAGGTACTTAGAAGGGTCAGACACACGAATCATACCGATTTATCGACAGCTTATGCGTTTAATATCGCAATTTTGAGCGACAATTCCATCCATAGAGACCTTTTGACACGGTCAAACATTTTGTATTTGACCTGACCTGTGACGTCATCGGTGACCCCGAGGTCAACAAAATTATGTTTCCCTCAATACATTTCCCAGGGCTATCGAATGCCGTTTGCATTTTTACATTCGGTTCAGTAGTTCCCGAGATCAGAGGGGGGGGGGGGTAAAAATAGCCCCCCCCCCCCTCCCAGTAAGTCGCGTTATGAAATATACCCCAGTAACTCGCGGGTTAAATGGGAAGAAGCACTCAACTTATTACGAGCGAGCGCTCGTCCTTCCGTGGTGTATGGAACAAATCCGAATATGAGCGGCCCGGCCCAACCTGTGGTGACGCTTTTGAGAAGCTCATATCTCTGCAACCGTTCGTCTGATTGACAAGCGGACTTCTTCGCTGAGCAGCCCCATCTAACCTACCCTGTTTGAGACCAGTGCCGACTCATGTGGGTGACTACCACTGCGGTTGGCGCGTGCCGCGTGAAAGGGTTTAAAAGTGTTTTATCGCAAAAACTTCGCAACGGCTGGTCAGATTATGTGCAAATTTGGTGTGTGGTTAGGGACCCCTCAGCCGCCATTTTCCCACAAGTCAGGAATGGGGTGACTGCACGTGCGCACGTGCACACCCCTATTCTATATCTCAGGAACGGCTGAGCCGATTGTCTTCAAATTTGGTGTGATGTTAGGGACCTCTCAGCCGCCGCCTTTCCACAAGTCAGGGGTGGGGTGCCTCTACACGTGCACACGTGCTCACATATTCAATATTTCAGGAACGGCCGAGACGATTGCGTTCAAATTTGGTGTGTGGTTAGGGACTTCTTAGCCGCCACTTTCCCATCGTTCGCGCTCGCTCGTTCATCGTCAACTACGACGCCTTACTGGTAAGTAAATCCAGTCACATTTTGCATACAAATGTCCCTAGCCGAAGTTATTTCAAGTTAAAGTTGATAAGCGTTCCAAGCTTATAACGGTCGGTACTCAGCAAGTACTCGGTAACGAATTCACTGTCTGGGCTAAAATTAGCCCCCCTACACATTGCTATTTATCATGAAGGTATTAATATGATGCCTGCACTCTACCTTTTGCAAATATCTACCAAACTTTTATGAACAATCAACAAGAGTTTGAAAAAGTACATTGCAATCTGCAGTTTAGTTTGGCCCCGGACGGCGACCTATTTAGTGTTCTCGACTCATTTGTTAAAATAAATTGGATGTTTTCCCCATGAATTTTCAACATACAGGTATTCAATACATTACAATGCACACATGAAACATTTATCTGAACCGTTTTCCCATAATCAATCAATAAACATTTCAGAAAATCGTGATGCATTCGGCGGATTAACTTGGCCCCCTACGACGACGTATTTAGTTAATATTCATATTGACATATAAAAACATTAAACTCCTCATATTAATTTATTAATGGCCAAGATGCGTTTCTATAACTTCTTCAGTAGGTCATTTAAAATGGGACATGAAACAAAATAGAAAAAATAGACGTATTTGGTGTATACAATTTGTTGAAAGGTAATTCAACGAGAGCTAGGACAGATTGAAACAAAAGCGCCCGATATGTCGCGCTCCCAATAGTGAAAGGAAAACACCAATCATGAACTCCGAAAGAAGTATATGTACTTTTTTAATTTCCCATACTAATAATTTTCGAAATATAAAAAGTTGTGATTTCGTTTTTAAATTGAGACTTGCTCAATTTAACCCTTTTAGTGGCAGGGGGAGATTCTGCACACTCTTCCGGGTTTTTCGCAGATATTTCCCGAACGGCTAAGAGCAGCCCATGAAATGTTGGACTTTTCCTAGAATTGAATTTCGCATTTGGAGGCAAAATTTTGAGTTCCTAACCTGAACAGAGGCGGTTCCAGGGCCCAGTTTTGGGAGGACTTTTCTTCTGTGACATTTAGCGATAATACGGAGATGCGATCTTCAAGGCTTCTTACTAACTGTCTGAAGCATAAAGGAGTCACATAGGTTTACGGTGATTGAAAAAGTGCAAATTAGTTGATTTTAGTGAACTATAATACATATTGCACGGCAGAGGCGGCTTCAGGGACTTGAAAAGGGGAGGTTTACAGAAAGTTATTTTCATATATTTTACCTCCCTTTTTCGCTAACCTGGCACCGCCTATGGATGAAAATATGTTTTATAACTGTTGCGGCCGATGTCACAATAGCGCAACATTTCATTTATCGAAAAGTAAGTATAAAAAAACGGTTTTATAAGGCATTTATTTTACCCCCAAATTTAGTGACCTGAAAACGCCTATGATTTTTGAATTTTCAAAAGTCACCATCATATATTAATCTCCAATTCAATCTCTATCGATCCCCATTAGTTGCGCTGAAATCAGTTGATAAACATGACAGCTGTGTTGGATCACAAATACCTCTAATATTTGTCATTTTTGCCCCTCTGTTGACCCCAATAAAAAAATGGATTTTTTGTTTATTAAATGTAGATCGTGTTGAGGGGAATCAGACACCGTTTGATTTGTGAAAATCGGACGGGTAGATCTCGAGATCTCTGGGGGGGGGGGCGGAATCCGCCCCCCCCCCCCCCTGCCACTAATAGGGGTAGCCAGGAGCCGGACACTAATATCCTGCCACTTAATACCATACATATTTCATAAGATAATGCAGAAAAATAGCTCAAAAGGTGAATATTTTCCTATGAAGGGAATAGTTCACCTTTAACATGGGGTTTTGAACTGAGATAGCATATTTGCAGAGCAGATCGAAAACTGGGTTGTGTGAAATAATTACCTCCCTACGTTAAGCAATTTCGACACAGGACTAGTTTCATTTGTCATTTTCCGAAGTTTCGGGTCCGCGAAACTTCGTCGGTAGTATGATGTCATACTCGCTGACGTCAGAATTGCGTCATACGCAGATTCATACGTCATACGCCGCAAACTAGCCGTAACCATTGCCATTATTTAATAGTACCGATTGTGATTACCATCGGGACAGTGGATTGAGTTAGTGTTTATATTTACAAATTAAGTTACTTTGTTTTAACGGTTTTTAACCGTGGGTTCAGTGTCGGGATCAGAGGCCCGGGGACCGAAAGCACGAAATTGTTCTAGCATCGTGTGCGGCCATGAGTTGAGCGCAACGATTTTCAGGTAAGTATCTATCTAGGTTCTTGCTGACCTGATAAATCATTGGTCATCAAACTGGTTTGTTTACACAGACTTACACCTTCCATATACTTACACCTTTCGGCCTTTCGGCTTTTCGGCCTTTCGGCCTTTCGGCCTTTCGGCCTTTCGGCCTTTCGGCCTTTCGGCCTTTCGGCCTTTCGGCCTTTCGGCCTTTCGGACTTTCGGCCTTTCGGCCTTTCGGCCTTTCGGCTTTTCGGCCTTTCGGCCTTTCGACCTTTCGACCTTTCGGCCTTTCGGCCTTTCGCCTTCGTCACCCTTGTTGAGGATAGGAGAGCCATCTTCATTGAGGCAACCAGACGCCAAACCACCTACATCAACGCCGCATTGTGCCGCCTTTCGCCTTTTCGTATAATATAATTGTATATCAATCGTGCGATTTGTCAATTAAGCTGAAATCAATAAAGCTGTTTTTCCGTTGGCGATGCATTATGGTCACCATGCGATGGGCTGTTCGGCAGATTGAGATATGGTGGCAAGATTTGAGTTGTGTGTGATCAGATCAGGCAGCTAGACTTTAAATAATTTGGAAGGTGTGTCTCGGTCGGGCAGAAACACAACCAATTCCAAAGGTGAAGACACAAGAGGTTTTCACTTTTCACCATAACTGTATTTATTGGTAGACTCACAAATCATCCATCATTACATGGGGGATCCAGAATCACAAGAATATATAACCTCAACACCAACAAAATTAGCTACACACAGATACTAAAGAATAGGTTCCAGCATTTGCGTCAATCTTCTCAATAGCGTTCCACTGTTGTCAAATTACAAGCGAACTCTTCCCTCGTCTTTTTTGAAATATGAACGCACAACCGAACACAGCGTAGCTCTGACTATTGTGTACGATGCCAGTATTTCAGCGATAGGTTTATAAAACTTAAAACTTCAAAAATCGGACAGAAACTCGCTTAGATTTACCACTACACTTCACAACTGTTGTTTACGTTACAAGCAGCCTGCGTATATATGCCCCAAATCCGCCATTATTGTTTGCAATAGCTTCCATATCAAATCTACCATATGCATGACATCATACACTGTCATGAAGTTTTGTATGGCCATGAAGGAGAAAAGAGAAACAAGCCCATTTGTTCGACGAATATCCATCTATCGTCCAAACAAATGTCATATTCGTTTTTTTTAGCTCAAAATACCCCATACAGTTAAATGCCAAGACAACATTAAAGGAGACCTATTCCCTTTATCAAACAGACAAGTAGGTAATTACAAATTCGTGTTTCATCACTATCGTGAAAAAACACAAGTAAAAGTTAAATACACTCCTGCTGGTTCCTCCAACCTCGTAGAATACTGTTGCACGAAAAACACGAAACATACAACAATATTAATTTAGCACGCCGTGATCATTGCACCAGAATTGTAACAATCGTTATATTAAGATCGAAGCATTCCAAAGGATGAAATTGCTTTTACTAAAAATATGATGCGCAAGAGTTTCCAACAAGAGTTTGTTTTGTATATATTTCTCCTACAATGATATAAGTATATAAGTATAATTATAATAATGCACCGGCTGCTGCATTTTGCATTTGTTGAAGACAATGATATTATAAATTTATAGTCCGGAAACAATGCGTGTGTTGGGTTTTGGAAAAGGCACATATTTTGGCTGTAGCCTGATAATATTGCCCTATGTCGCGGAATGGCGCGGAATGGCGCGGAATGGCGCGGAATGGCGCGGAATGGCGCATTCACACATTCCAGGCTTCATATTTCGAATAACAGGCAATGTTAAATCATAATCGAGGATAATTTGTGTCGGGCTCTTTGTGATGCTGCTGCCGTGATACGAGCCGTCGAGATGTCGAGCTGTCGAGTGTCTAGTGCGCAAAAGGACAATTATTCGATCAGACCCGGGATTATATCGAGTGTAGTAACTAGTAACTGGACGCACCGCCGGAATGGTTTCTGACCATTATCATTTGCAATTATACTTTAGATTGTCATATGTCTTGATTGTTGATGTCAAATGTCTTCAAACCCACCAAATGCCTTCTCATTTTACCGACCACCAAAGTGTTTCTATCTGCAATGAAACCAGGAGGTCATTGAAACAGAGCAGCAATGACAGAAGCGGCGAACAGGAGTGGTAGTTCGCTCTCCTTTTTTCAAATCAGTTACCCTTGTGGTTCCACGCACAAAGGCTTGAGATGATTCGAGGGGAAAATAGGGCAAAACAGCATTGTATTTGTATTTGTATTTGACAATTAAAACACTCTCAATTGTTAAAAAGCTAGTCTTAGTGTCATGTCATGATTAGTAAGAGAAGACATGTTAAAAACAACTCAGCACATTGTACACAATAAGATAAAAACAAATGTTACCTCTGGACCTCTGAAAACTTATGTTACCTCTGAACCCCTCTCCCTCTGTAAAAGTAAAACCCACAAAATGATGCATACTTTAGCACGAATATTATCATGATAGTCAGGCTTATTGAAATACAGACCTTAAGGCTGCTAAAGCAACCGTGTGTAACTTGTATGCAGAGGTGCAAAAAGTGTCACGACTGTCACGAACACGAACACAAAACGTAAAATGTGTCACAATGACTCTCAGCATTATTTATATCTCCAACCTTCAAACATCCTTTAATAAGTAAGGCACAGTCAATGGTAGCATAGTTTATTTGGGAAAAAATAATGCCACAATCACCTAACATTCGTTTCGTACAACTTGACTCCACAGGGAGCCAGTGGTGGCGCTTCCAGTAATATTCGTATTATACAAATATATGCTTTGGTCGTAATGTAGAACTACAGCAATGAGCAATGTATTGTAGACCCACTTCAACAAGGGTCACGGGGACGTATACCCCCCCCCCCCAGCTTTTCTTGCTTTAACATTAAGCCAGTAGGCGTTGAAATAATCAGATATTAGGAATCTGCCCCCCCCCCCCCCCTCCCCCCAGCATCACCAAGCGATTCGGCGTTGGCCGGATACCGCAGCACCACCAGACGAGGTTTATCAAAGGAACAAAGCAAGAAAAATCGGGAGATGCTGGCTATTGTCGCTCTCCCATCCATTACAGCAGTGTAATATATGATACTTCCCATGAATGTTAACTCGAAAGTCAATGTAAAAGCGTTCGAAAGCTCTCCACAATGACATTGGAAATTACCTCAGGTATTTTTTTGTTCAGGTCAATATTGAGGTCACCAAAGGTCATCAAAGGTCAGATTTTCCAGTTTTAGGGCTTCGCTTCGAACACACCCAAATATCTTGGGAACTATGATAGTTAGGAACAAACAGAAAAGGCTATCGAAAACTCTTCAAAAATGTAATCGCGGAAAATTGGTGTCCTCAGCTTTTAGCGGTCAATAGTTTAGGCTCCAGAGGTCACTAAAGGTTACGAGGCCATTTTTCCAAAAGTTGTTCGTGAATAAATTTGTATCGGTTAAACATAGAGCAATAATAATACCATCGTGTTTGTCTCATCAAGGCGCTTCGACACATATTAATGGTGATCTGGCTAGGTCAACGTCAAAACTTGACCTCAGGTCAAGGTCATTTGGTGACCCAGGTAGGTCATGTTGCATATGTGGCAACGCAACTCGACGATGCAAACACGGCGGTGTCATTCGCACGTCTCTATTTGTATTATGTCAAGAGTTTTTGGCACACAAGTGCTGGTGACCTCAGATGACCTCAGCTGATCTTGCAGAGGTCACTGAGCAACAATTGCACCTGGGTCATCAAGAATGAGGCACAATAGCATGATTCTGTAAGAATTGGCCTGATCTAATGCATATTCTCTGAATAGGAAGCATTTGTATCAATATCAATCCCATTAACTTATAATGGGTCACGAAATTGACATGACCGTTGGTCACCGAAAAAATCTGAGATAAACTAATTGTATGTACTTATGACCTTATGAAATCCTGCAAGTTTCAAATCTCTGGGACAAAGACTGTGGCTCTGGCGTGACCACAAACATTGTATTTGGTAAGGTCACTTGACGGGACCTGATCACCTGACCTGAGATTATTAGATGAGGTCAAAATTTTCACACAATGTGGGTAATTGATGCCCAAATAGTCGTACAAAATTTGGCGGCGATGCCCGCCGCAGTTGTTCCGCTATTTCTTTTTTAAAAAAACTCAGGGAAGATGGGGTCAAAATGACCCGCCCCCACACCAGGGCGAGGGTTAAAATAAAATCTTCGTAGCTTTTACTAAGGGTAGTTTACTGGGAATCAGCTATTAACGCATAAGGAAGCAAACCCTGTTTTAAAAAAAAAAAAAAATTATGCGATACCTTTTGGGGATCCCCCCCCCCCCCCTCCACACACATACTTCAGTAACGCACCTCCACCACGTAGTTTATCGTAGTCTTGAGGTACCTATTAGAAGAAAAATTAGTCAGCTGACGGTATGTTTTATTGCAAAGTGAGAACACATGTCGACTACTAAACCCAATTATTCCATAGGCGCATGGGAATAGGGGGGGGGGGATGGCCCCCTCACTTTTCGGCCATTTGGTGGGCTAAAATATTGTTTTTTGCTTGGTGAGAAAAGTGTTTGATGGCAAAAGGTTCGCCAAGACGAGAACAGTCCAAAACTGCAAAAAATATTCCATAGGGGGATTGGGGTTCTCCCAAAGCGAGATCGAAGTTTCACTGACCCCTCCCCCCCCCCCTACACACACACACTTTGCGTGACGTTCCTACGTCCCTGCCTATCACGCTCTCACTAAACCTCCGTTCCTGGCGGAGCGCAGGACTTGTATTTGAGACCGAAGGTCGGCCGCGCAGCCACCACGACGTGACCTTGCACGTTAATCACTGGCTCGCGAAATTATTCTGCAGCATTTGCACTGCAATAAAACATACCGTCAGCTGACTAATTCTTCTTCTAATAGGTACCTCAAGACTACGATAAACTGGGGAGGTGCGTTACTGAAGTATTACCCCCCCGCATCAAGGGCCTTGCCCCCCCCCCCCTCCCACACACACACACATGCACTCCAACGTGTTCGTCATTTTGGACCCGCCCTTGAAAATGAGCCAGAATTGAAGACCCACCCCTTGACTCAGCCTTACCTGTTGCATAACCACCAGCTTGCGTAGAAAATAACTTGTCCCAGAATGGATTGCGCACTAGTGGTTTCTTGCCGAATTTCGATAAGCGCTCAGCATGTTTTCTTTTAATATCCTGCTTTAAATACTGTGGCTTTCCTTTCCAAGGGAAGCCACAGTATTTAAACACGGGAAGCCATCGTCGAGATATTACACGGGAAGCCATCGTGATTATCAACAATTAATTTTAACTTAAAGGGAAATAATGACCTTTTGATTTTGTTAGCAACAATTTCTTAGGCTACAGTTATGGTTTTAAAATCATTTTATTTAAATTTAAGAATTAAATAAAATTATTCCCAAATTCAAAGTTGTAAGTTGGAAAAATACAAAACAAGTACCTTGTGTACTTCATGAAGGTCATTGACAAATTCGTCCTTCCCTACCATTGTTTACATCGAGTGCGGCATTTTTGGAGGCTCTGTGACGTTTCCGATCAAACTGAGCGCTGCTCGGACACACGCTGGTAGCGCTAGTAGCGCTTTCGTTCTCCATGGCAACCAGGCGTCAGCCAATCAAAAGCCAGAAAGGAAATACGTTCTGGCTTTTCATTGGCTCACGCCTGGTTGCCATGGATAACGAAAGCGCTACTAGCGTGCGTTCGAGCAGCGCTCTGATCCGTGAAGCAATCCGTGAAGCATCCGTGATGCATGACTGACTATCAGTATAAGTCATGAATAACAACAACATGCAAACTATACCAACTCGAATAAAATAAGGGCGGAATGAATTGAACCCCAGGCAAGCTAGTATTCGCAAAGCACTCGGCACTGCGCCACAATAGCAAAAGGTGTGGGAAATGCATATTGGATACAATATTATTACGTCACAAGTTTCTGAAGTGTCAACTACTATGAAATACAGTGATAACATACCTTTAATAATTATTAACAAGAAAATTGAAACTTAAAAACAATAATTTGAATAAGTCTTTAATTAGAGCTTTCAACTCAAAATCAGATATATTTTGCAATGCTACACAAGAATGGCACCAGTGACGTCATTGACAAAGCCTGCTACGGGACTTGGGTATACTAATCAGGAACAACTCGCCACAATGGTTAAGTGCTCCGAGAAGCATGACAATGACCTTGTAAACAAATCGCCGACGCTAAATAGGTCGCCGTCGATGTGCATCGATTAGCTTCCTATTTAATTTCCAGTTTTGTGTTATTGTTTGTTAGTTTTTTGGGGGAAAATGATTATTTTTCATGATAATATAAAGCATAGTGTTATATACAGTCACAAACAAATTATACAATACTCCTAATGTTGAAAACAAATGAATCGATTTTCAAAAATTGAGGGTCGCAACCACTAACTATGCCGCCGTTGATGTGCATCGATGAGCTTCCGATTTTATTGCCACTTTTTCCTATCGCTGTTAGTTTTAGAAGATCGCCGGGCATATAATCACAACAAGCAGAACGCACAATATATTTTCCACTCCATTGCGTAAAAAAAAAAAAATACGGGAAAAGCCCGCAGTTTGATGAGGACCAAAAGTACTTGCAAGTACCGGTCGTTAAAAATGTGGAACGCTTATCAACTTTAACTTGAAATATCTTTCGATAGGAAAGTTTTCATGCAAAATGTGATGAATTTACAATATATTTTGGTCTCGTCTGGCGATTTCAAGTGCTAACTCCATTTTTGTGGAAAAAGGTAATTATTTCCCTTTAAAGAACGCCATACAACATCACCCAGCCGCACTTCAACACACCAGACGAAAACGTGCAGATATAAACAAACCACCAAGCAGAAGATTACCTCGGCAGCTCAGCGGGTAACACCACATGAAGGAAATTGTGCATGTCTGAAGTGTCACCTTCATAGAATTGTCACATCCAAAGTTTGCGCACTTTGTGACTGTCACAGTGGTGAAGGAATAGGCCCACTGACCGTGTGCGTAAGATTTTGTAGACCCCCACCATCTAGTTTTGGAAAAGTTTTGGCACCGTAGGGAATTCCTTTACCATTCGTGAAGCTGGGATTGAATATATCCTGACTCAAAAATATTAGTTTTCACCAAAATTCCTAGTCACCAAATTTTCTAAAGAGTAACTATATCCAACTATAAAAATGTACCTAATCACCAAATTGCTGAAGAGGAACTATATTCTTATCTGATCACTTTTGTCTTGAAATTTGTCACAAAATCCCATCGTTTTTCCAAAACTGTCACCTTCGCACGTGGGCGAGTGCGTAAGATTATGCAGCTCTGCTGGTATGAGTCTGTTTTGTGTGGTCGTCCGAGATTCATTTGAGCTTTCTAGGGTTTCGTAACAGTATAACACCTGTGCCAATCCCCCCTCCCCATGTAACGCGTTGTAACGCTGATGCCGACCCTGAATGTGTGATCGCTCCCTAGTGTGATAGACACGTGGATGTGACTGTGGCAGGGATGTGGGACTGATCGTCTTGCGCGTGGTCATTTCAGTGACTGATCGTCTTGCGCGTGGTCATTTCAGTGACTGATCGTCTTGCGCGTGGTCATTTCAGTGACTGATCGTCTTGCGCGTGGTCATTGCAGTGACTGATCGTCTTGCGCGTGGTCATTGCAGTGACTGATCGTCTTGCGCGTGGTCATTTCAGTGACTGATCGTCTTGCGCGTGGTCATTTCAGTGACTGATCGTCTTGCGCGTGGTCATTGCAGTGACTGATCGTCTTGCGCGTGGTCATTGCAGTGACTGATCGTCTTGCGCGTGGTCATTGCAGTGACTGATCGTCTTGCGCGTGGTCATTGCAGTGACTGATCGTCTTGCGCGTGGTCATTGCAGTGACTGATCGTCTTGCGCGTGGTCATTTCAGTGACTGATCGTCTTGCGCGTGGTCATTTCAGTGACTGATCGTCTTGCGCGTGGTCATTGCAGTGACTGATCGTCTTGCGCGTGGTCATTGCAGTGACTGATCGTCTTGCGCGTGGTCATTGCAGTGACTGATCGTCTTGCGCGTGGTCATTGCAGTGACTGATCGTCTTGCGCGTGGTCATTGCAGTGACTGATCGTCTTGCGCGTGGTCATTTCAGTGACTGATCGTCTTGCGCGTGGTCATTTCAGGGATATGATTAGTAAGCATTATGCAGAACGTGGGTGTCAAATACAATATTGAGTACAAGAGAAGATGGTCTGCTTTGCTGCCTGGTCTCCACCCCAATCGGCTCACCAACAAGGGACGACACCTAGTAAATGCTTCGGATTTTGTTTATCACGGTTCTTTCTCAGACTATGTAGAGGTCCGCCAGCTATTCGTAGTTGGCGGATATCCACAATCGGAGGTCACCCACGAACGCACGTGCCGTTTGGCTTTTATTCCGATGCATGCGAACTGCCCCAAACTCCTTTGCCTGCTCACAAACTCCTTTGCCTTTGCCTGCTCACAAAATATCAAATCGATTGGTCCAGCAGTTTCCGAGATCTGAAAGCGGCAGTTGCACGTGCGCACGTGCCAACAGACACGTGATTTATTGAGTGCAATGCTGCTTGTACCCACGCATGAAGCCATACCGCAAATGGCAAGTTAATCTAGCCGGTAGTTTGAGAGATATTTACCGTCAAATATGAGTGCACCAATTTACAACCCTTCTGCACTTCCCACGTGCTTGCGCTAATATCGGTTGGATGGAAGCCATGAAAGTGCCAAATAGTGGAAGCTAGTTTGATTTCGTATCCACACGCCGTGTTTGATGCCCACAGCTCGCCGTGTTTGATACCCACAGCTCGCACCGTTCTCGAAAACGAACCTCCTAGTCGGAGGTTCCCATCAGGGTACCCATTTACTCCCCTTTTGCCCTTGTCACATGCTCACATGTAGCTATATCGGCTGGGTGGGAACCATGAATGTGACAAATGGTGGAAGACGGTTTCATTTCCTATCCACACACCAGTTGTGGTACCCGTAGCTCGCACCGTTCTTGGACACGAATCTCCCAGGCGGAGGTCCCCTAAAATTGTATCGATATCCCGCGTGCTGGCGCCATATGCGGCTCACAGCGCCGCCATAAAAAAGCACGTAGCCTCATATAGCGACTATCTGCTCACAAAGTGTGATGCAGTTGCGTTAAAGCGCGTGACCTGCAGGCCCCAGAAATCCCGATTGCGGAGACTCCTGCCTGTCTGTCCTACCCGTCTTCCTGCCTGCCTGCCTGCCTCACTCTCACTGTCCTGCCTGCCTCGCTGCCCTGGCTTCCTCACTGTCCTGGCTTCCTCCCTCACTGTCCTGCCTGTCTCCCTCACTGTCCTGGCTTCCTCCCTCGCAGTCCTGCCTGTCTCCCCGCTGCCCTGTCTTCCTCACTGTCCTGGCTTCCTCCCTCGCTGTCCTGCCTGTCTCCCCCGCTGCCCGGCCTTCCTCACTGTCCTGGCTTCCTCCCTCACTGTCCTGCCTGTCTCCCCCGCTTCCCTGGCTTTCTCACTGTCCTGGCTTCCTCCCTCGCTGTCCTGCCTGTCTCTCTCACTGTCCTGCCTGTCTCCCTCACTGTCCTGCCTGATTCCCCCGCTGCCCTGGCGCCCCCACTGTCCTGCCTGTCTCCCTCACTGTCCTGGCTTCCTCCCTCGCTGTCCTGCCTGTCTCCCCGCTGCCCTGGCTTCCTCACTGTCCTGGCTTTCTCCCTCGCTGTCCTGCCTGTCTCCCCCGCTGCCCTGGCTCCCTCACTGCCCTGTCTCCCTCACTGTCCTGGCTTCCTCCCTCGCTGCCCTGTCTCCCTCGCTGCTCTGTCTCCCTCGCTGCCCTGGCTCCCTCACTGTCCTGGCTTCCTCCCTCGCTGCACTGTCTCTCTCGCTGCCCTGTCTCCCTCGCTGCCCTGGCTCTCTCGCTGCCCTGGCTACCTCACTGTCCTGTCTCCCTCACTGTCCTGGCTTCCTCCCTCGCTGCCCTGTCTCTCTCGCTGCCCTGTCTCCCTCGCTGCCCTGTCTCCCTCGCTGCCCTGTCTCCCTCGCTGCCCTGGCTCCCTCACTGTCCTGCCTGTCTCCCTCGCTGCCCTGTCTCCCTCGCTGCCCTGTCTCCCTCGCTGCCCTGTCTCCCCCGCTGCCCTGGCGCCCTCACTGTCCTGACTGCCGCTGCCGCTGTCCCGGCGTTCGCGGGGTCTGATTGTCTGTGAGCGTGGCCAGCGCACCACATCAGAGCGGGCCCGACCCCGGTCCCCGGGGGACCTCTACTGGGGCCCGGCCCTCCGCTCCTCACCGATAGCCAGACGCTGCCGATACGCAGCCACCGATGAATAAGAGCCGAAATAACTCAAAAATAATATCGTACGGGAATTACCCTGGAGGTTTGCAGCATTACCCAACCCTTTGTGGCGGCCGGCTGATCATTATGGCCAGCGGTGGAGGAAATATCCAGCAGATATCTGAACAGAGAACAATGGCCGGCGCATTTCTTCCGGCGCAGATTGTCTGTTCTGTCACTGAGAAATAATTCGGATAAGACTGACCAATACCGTGCCCTTCTAACCCATGATATAGAGAGTGCTGGCCAAAAAAGTCGGACAGTTATTTCATCTATCAGGATTTTGACAAGTGCGGTAATTGAGTTCGGGAGGCGAAATGAGTGGGATTTCTCCTGGGACATGGCTGACAATTTGTCGAGTTAAAGCTCACGCAGCTACCGGGAAGACGCCGGCCGCCAAATTGCTTGGTCCGAAAACCAAGGGTGAACGGAAAGACCTGAGGAGAAAGTTCCCGTGTTGAAAATAACAGAGCCGAAAGGAACGCTTCAAATATTTACTTAGCCGAAGCTCCTTAGCTGCAAGCAATCTCTTAGAAAAGGCTAAGTGAAGTGAAGAGTGAGTAAATATATTACCTTTAAATAGGTCACATGCATTAGATAATAAGCAGACGGAATTATCCTCTTGCTGTTGGTCGCAACAGTCAGAATATTATTTTTCAATGTGTATTTTCTGAAAGCTGAGGAAGTCCAACTTTGTTTGAAAATGTACTGTGTAACGGTTACTGTGTAGTGTGTAACGGTTACTGTGTTGTGTGTAACGGTTGTTGTGTAGTTGTAACGGTTACCGTGTACTGTCTAACGGTTACTGTGTAGTGTGTAACGGTTACTGTGTAATGTGTAACGGTTACTGTGTACTGTGTAACGGTTACTGTGCACTGTGTAACGGTTACTGTGTACTGTGTAACGGTTACTGTGTAGTGTATATCGGTTACTGTGTACTGTGCAACGGTTACTGTGTACTGTGTAACGGTACTGTGTACTGTGTAACGGTTACTGTGCACTGTGTAACGGTTACTGTGTACTGTGTAACGGTTACTGTGTAGTGTATATCGGTTACTGTGTACTGTGTAACGGTTACTGTGTACTGTGTAACGGTTACTGTGTAGTGTGTAACGGTTACTGTGTACTGTGTAACGGTTACTGTGTACTGTGCAACGGTTACTAAGTAGTGTGTAACGGTTAATGTGTAGTATGTAACGGTTACTGTGTAGTGTGTAACGGTTACTGTGTAGTGTGTAACGGTTACTGTGTACTGTGTAACGGTTATTGTGTACTGTGTAACGGTTACTAAGTAGTGTGTAACGGTTACTGTGTACTGTGTAACGGTTACTGTGTACTGTGTAACAGTTGCTGTGTAGTGTGTAACGGTTACTGTGTAGTGTGTAACGGTAACTGTGTAGTGTGTAACGGTTACTGTGTACTGTGTAACGGTTACTGTGTAGTGTGTAACGGTTACTGTGTAGTGTGTAACAGTTACTGTGTACTGTGTAACGGTAACTGTGTAGTGTGTAACGGTTACTGTGTACTGTGTAACGGTTACTGTGTAGTGTGTAACGGTTACTGTGCAGTGTGTAACGGTTACTGTGTACTGTGTAACGGTTACTGTGTACTGTGTAACGGTTACTGTGTACTGTGTAACGGTTACTGTGTAGTGTGTAACGGTTAATGTGTACTGTGTAACGGTTACTGTGTACTGTGTAACGGTTGCTGTGTAGTGTGTAACGGTTACTGTATATTGTGTAACGGTTACTGCGTACTGTGTAACGGTTACTGTGTAGTTTATAATGGTTACTGTGTAGTGTGTAACGGTTACTGTGTAGTGTGTAACGGTTACTGTGTACTGTGTAACGGTTGCTGTGTAGTGTGTAACAGTCACTGTGTAGTGTGTAACGGTTACTGTGTACTGTGTAACGGTTAATGTGTTGTGTGTAACGGTTACTGTGTAGTGTGTATCGGTTAATGTGTACTGTGTAACGGTTACTGTGTACTGTGTAACGGTTACTGTGTAGTGTGTAACGGTTACTGTGTACTGTGTAACGGTTACTGTGTACTGTGTAACGGTTACTGTGTAGTGTATAACGGTTACTGTGTACTGTGTAACGGTTACTGTGTAGTGTGCAACGGTTACTGTGTACTGTGTAACGGTTACTGTGTACTGTGTAATGGTTACTGTGTAGTGAGTAACGGTTACTGTGTACTGTGTAACGGTTACTGTGTACTGTGTAACGGTTACTGTGTAGTGTGTAATGGTTACTGTGTACTGTGTAACGGTTACTGTGTACTGTGTAACGGTTGCTGTGTAGTGTGTAACGGTTACTCTGTAGTGTGTAACGGTTACTGTGTAGTGTGTAACGGTTACCGTGTACTGTGTATCGGTTACTGTGTAGTGTGTAACGGTTACTGTGTACTGTGTAACGGTTACTGTGTAGTGTGTAACGGTTACTGTGTAGTGTGTAACGGTCACTGTGTAGTGTGTAACGGTTACTGTGTAGTGTGTCACGGTTACTGTGTAGTGTGTAACGGTTACTGTGTACTGTGTAACGGTTACTGTGTGGTGTGTAACGGTTACTGTGTACTGTGTAACGGTGATTGTGTAGTGTGTAACGGTTACTGTGTACTGTGTAACGGTTACTGTGTAGTGTGTGACGGTTACTGTGTACTGTGTAACCGTTACTGTGTAGTGTGTAACGGTTACTGTGTACTGTGTAACGGTTACTGTGTAGTGTGTAACGGTTACTGTGTACTGTGTAACGGTTACTGTGTACTGTGTAACGGTTTCTGTGTAGTGTGTAACGGTTATTGTGTACTGTGTAACGGTTACTGTGTACTGTGTAACGGTTACTGTGTAGTGTGTAACGGTTACTGTGTAGTGTGTAACGGTTACTTGTAGTGTGTAACGGTTAATGTGTACTGTGTAACGGTTGCTGTGTAGTGTGTAACAGTCACTGTGTAGTGTGTAACGGTTACTGTGTACTGTGTAACGGTTAATGTGTTGTGTGTAACGGTTACTGTGAAGTGTGTAACGGTTACTGTGTAGTGTGTAACGGTTACTGTGTACTGTGTAACGGTTGCTGTGTAGTGTGTAACGGTTACTGTGTACTGTGTAACGGTTACTGTGTACTGTGTAATGGTTACTGTGTACTGTGTAACGGTTACTGTGTACTGTGTAACGGTTACTGTGTACTGTGTAACGGTTACTGTGTACTGTGTAACGGTTACTGTGTAGTGTGTAACGGTTACTGTGTAGTGTGTAACGGTTACTGTGTACTGTGTAACGGTTACTGTGTACTGTGTAATGCTTACTGTGTAGTGTGTAACGGTTACTGTGTACTGTGTAACGGTTACTGTGTAGTGTGTAATGGTTACTGTGTAGTGTGTAACGGTTACTGTGTCTGTGTAGTGTGTAACGGTTACTGTGTACTGTGTAACGGTTACTGTGTAGTGTGTAACGGTTACTGTGTAGTGTGTAACGGTTACTGTGTACTGTGTAACGGTTACTGTGTAGAGTGTAACGGTTACTGTGTACTGTGTAACGGTTACTGTGTAGTGTGTAATGGTTACTGTGCAGTGTGTAACGGTTACTGTGTAGTGTGCACCGGTTACTGTGTACTGTGTAACGGTTACTGTGTACTGTGTAACGGTTACTGTGTAGTTTGTAACGGTTACTGTGTAGTGTGTAACGGTTACTGTGTACTGTGTAACGGTTACTGTGTACTGTGTAACGGTTACTGTGTAGTGTGTAACGGTTACTGTGTACTGTGTAACGGTTAATGTGTACTGTGTAACGGTTACTGTGTACTGTGCAACGGTTACTGTGTAGTGTGTAACGGTTACTGTGTATTGTGTAACGGTTACTGTGTACTGTGTAACGGTTACTGTGTAGTGTGTAACGGTTACTGTGTACTGTGTAAGGTGTACCAAGATGATCCCCCCAAAACTGAAAGGACGACATCAGCAGCGTAGCTTTTCAGAATCGTTAATGTAGGCGAACTCAGGTCCAGCATAACACACATACAAAATTAATTTCCATCTGATTTCTTCATCATAATTAGTGGTTTTCTTCGATATACAGGAAAATAGATTATATTTTAATTTTGAATTGTATTGGTACTTCTTAATCTGTTCCCTTTCTATTGTTGCTGTATGCCAAATATCTGAAGTTGAGGGTGCTGACTGACAGGTTCAGGACCAGGATCAGGATCAGGTTCAGGATCAGAATCAGGATCAGGATCCCCTGAACGGCATCAAACCATCAAACAAGACCTACACCCCTGAACGGCATCAAACCATCAAACAAGAGATTCATCAGCAAAACGGGCGCCAAAGTCATCCGTGACGTTGAAAAACGAGCCGATTTGTACCCCGCAAGAAAATGAACGTTTCTTTAGCATGAATGCGGTTATTAATGCACAATGCATATAGCGTACCCACATACAAGTGTAAATCATATTGGCGAAAAAAGTCCATGAAAACTGTTTTAAAATGTAATGATATAGCCACATATGACGAATGGCACATATTGTGTGGATTAATTCAAGTTAAAAGCATGCAGGATACTTTGCATTACTCCCTGTACTTGAATCAAACTATGCTTGTGGCAAAATTTCACATCTCCTTACTTCAAGTCATTATATATTTTTGTTCAGGATTCTGCTATTATGCTAAGTTGTTGTTAATCGTGCAAAGTGTTGCCAGTGGCAGCAGCACCAATGTACTACACTACATTATATATTCGACATTGTCGAATCTCGTGATATGGCCGAAATGATCGCGTAACCACCAAATGGTTATGGCATCATGCATGCTGTTTTTTTCGAAGTTCGTGACTGGGTGACTGCCTGTGATTTGGGATTTCAGAAGTCCTCTTATGAATGTAGTATAAAGCTGTCGAAATCATCGCTGCGTCGCCTGGTTTACTATACGCAATGCATGCGAATACATGCTGTCGAAACCGACACAATCAGGCCCAGCCGTCGCGAGTCGAGCAAGTCAGACAATCACGAGTCGAACTGTCGCGAGTCGAACTATCGCGAGTCGAACTGTCGCGAGTCGAACTGTCGCGAGTCGAACTGTCGCGAGTCGAACTGTCGCGAGTCGAACTGTCGCGAGTCGGGCTATCGAGGCGGGCTGTCGCGAGTCGAACTGTCGCGAGTCGGGCTGTCGCGAGTCGAACTGTCGGGAGTCGGGCTATCGCGGCGGGCTGTCGCGAGTCGGGCTATCGCGGCGGGCTGTCGCGAGTCGGGCTATCGAGGCGGGCTGTCGCGAGTTGGGCTATCGCGGCCGGCTGTCGCGAGTTGGGCTATCGAGGCGGGCTGTCGCGAGTTGGGCTATCGAGGCGGGCTGTCGCGATTCGGGCTATCGAGTCGGGCTATCGCGGCGGGCTGTCGTGAGTCGGGCTATCGAGGCGGGCTGTCGCGAGTCGAACTGTCGCGAGTCGGGCTATCGAGGCGGGCTGTCGCGAGTCGAACTGTCGGGAGTCGGGCTATCGCGGCGGGCTGTCGCGAGTCGGGCTATCGAGTTGGGCTGTCGCGAGTCGGGCTATCGAGGCGGGCTGTCGCGAGTCGGTCTATCGAGGCGGGCTGTCGCGAGTTGGGCTATCGAGGCGGACTGTCGCGAGTCGGGCTATCGCGGCGGGCTGTCGCGAGTCGGGCTATCGAGTTGGGCTGTCGCGAGTCGGGCTATCGAGGCGGGATGTCGCGAGTTGGGCTATCGAGGCGGG
>JAXIVJ010017480.1:0-10000 GCA_036785665.1 Chirona hameri
CCATAAGTCAGTCAAAGGTGGTGATATCATTCTGAAATTTGGTATGGTGGTTTCCCATATGTGGTTCTCTGGCATATATTCCAGTCCTTTATATCTTTGAAAAATTAGATATTTTGGGCATTCCCCCAAAAAACTTTTTTGAATTTTTGGGAGTCAAACATCAATATTTTCGCAAATCCGAGATGGCCATCTTGTAGCCCTTGCCATTTGCTATCTTTTATCGTTTTTTTATTGCATTCTTTTCAAAATATGGCATTTGTACGGTCTATTACATTTGAGCTGATTTGGGTGTAAAACTCGTGTGTAGTGACGCCACCAAATTCGCTATAATTAGAAATTTTTCGACGAAATTACTTTTATTTTGTTCACAGAAGACGTAAACGTTATTTATAAGAAGGCACCTGAAGTTTAACATTGATAGCGCTATTGGTCTTCGAGAAATTACGAAAATTCACTAGGGGGGCGTTAAACGCCTCCCCCAGTCAATGGCGGGTTAACCCGTGCCTCGCTGGGGCGATAGCCGAACGCGCCCCGCGGGGGTAAATTTTACCCCCTCGTATCTTCCGAACCAATGACCGCAGCGGGACGCACAAGGTGGCGATCGAAAGCTCTCAAGGAGACGAATATAGTGCATACCCGAAATTCTTAAAACAAGTTCACATGTCAGATCAGATCAGGTCAAAGGTCAAAATTGAGGAATTTGAGTTTTGGGGTCATATTTTAAATCCAAAGTCTAAGATTGCGACTATTATCGCACAAGGTGCTCTCAAAGGTATAATGCATCTCCCGTATAAGCGAAAGTGAACTTGTAAGCAAAGGTCCACGCCAATGTCAGGTCACAAAATGTTACAGGTCTACGAAAGCTATGCGACACATGCTGTATGGGTTATTTTACGCGTATAATTCGATAGTAGCAGTCATTTTCACAACCTGACCCCATGTAATGGCCCTCAGATCAAGGTCAGGTCACAACAAGGACCAAATTTGAAATTGATTAATATAAATACAAAAGGCATGTTTCTAGACCAGCTTTGTCTCAGAAATACAGCGGTGCTATTTATTTGTCTGAATCTGGTCAATAAAAGCCAAAAAATGTAACTTGAAAAAATGACGTCATGAGTTACTTATACTTAGGGAGCCATAAGTTAGTCAAAAATAAAGATATTACTTTGAAATTTGGTTTGGGTATCATCCATAGCTGGTTTTCTAACATAATTCCGGTTCGTTGAATATCTTTTTTTTTAAATTGTGGAATTATATATATTTTTTTTTTGGGGGGGGGGTGAAAAAACCCAAAATTTCGGAAACTCCGAGATAGACATTTTTAATAGAATGTCATTTCCGTTCTTTTGAAGCTTTTGTTTTGCAATTTTCATCCAAACGTGATTTTCTACTCATAGTTTTCAAGTTATTGAGCAAATCCGGGAGGGGGGGTCAATTTACCTCCCCCCCAGCGGGGTGCATGTTAATTAAACTAGTCGCTCATTAGTCAGGAATATGTCCCATGTTGATGTGCAATGCGCAGTTCTTGCATGAGCGTGCCGCTTTGCGGGTGTACGTTTGAAGTTGTCAAAGCTGTATTTTTTCGATTTAAAACCAACACAAATATGAATTACCCGCTGCGTCACGTCGACATTTATGTCTTGACTAGCGGGGTACCCGGCGTTGCCCGTTAAATTAAGTACCTGGCGGTGTCTCCTCAGGCGAGTCCTCTAAATTTATATTTCTCCCCCACTATGCCAAGGCCATGGTCATAAATCTAATTCTAGAGTGCTCCTTCCAGTATGCCATAGGGCCACGGCCATTAATCTATTTTTGTTTTAGAGCGCCCCTCTCAGTATGCCATAAGGCCAAGGTCATGAATAATCCAATTTTAGAGCACTCCTCCCAGTATGCCATAAGGCCACAGTCATTCATATAATTTTAGAGTGTTCCTCTCAGTATGCCATAAGTTCACGGCTATGAATCTATTTTAGAGCACTCCTCCCAGTATGCCATAAGGCCACGGTCATGAATCTAATTTTAAAGCGCTCTAAATGTATATTTATCCCCCAGTATGCCAAGGCCACGGTCATGAATCTAATTTTAAAGTACTCCTCCCAGAATGCAGTAAGGAAGGCCACGGTCAGGAATCGAATTTTAGATTGCTTCTCCCAGTATGCCATACGCCCACCAACTGATACTGGCCCCCACAGGCAGGCCATGGTCACACAAATTTCAAACCTTAATCTAATTTTGACCCTAATGCTCTAACTTTAAGGTGCTCTATTAGTGCTCTAATTTTATGGGTAAACTGACATTACCCTGGACACGTCCCAAGATTGGACTTTTCATGCTATCAGAATAACACACAACCGCATCTTACCCCGGACACGTCCCAAGATTGGACTTTTCGCACAACCAAAAAATACTGACATACTAAAGCACCTTACCCCGGACACGTCCCAATATTTGACTTTTCATGCTATCAGAATAACACAACCGCACCTTACCCCGGACACGACCAAGATTGCTCTAAATTTATGGGTTACTGACATTACCCTGGGCATGTCCCAAGATTGGACTTTTCATGCTATCAGAATAACACACAACCGCAACTTACCCCCGGACACGTCCCAAGATTGGGCTTTTCGCACAACCAAAAAATACTGACACAATATAAATTTGGGCTAGGATCGCCAGGATTAATAATATTCAACCAAGGTAGGTACCTACCTAAGTAAGGAGGATTACACTTTTCGCACAACTAAATAATACTGACATACTAAAGCACCTTCCTCCGGACATGTCTCAAGATTGGACTTTTCGCACAACCAAATAATACTGACACACTGAAGTACCACTTTAAAAATACATGCTACTAGCCACACTAATACAAATTTGGGCTAGTAAAGATCGTCGTTTTGGGTCCACCGACCACCACCAAGGTTTTTCAAGTTTAACACAACCAAATAATACTGACACACTAAAGCATCACTTGCAAAAAAATACATGCTACCAGCCACACTAATATAAATTTGGGCTAGGATTAGGATCGCCGGGATTAATATTCAACCAATGCAGGTACATACTTATTTATTTATTTATTTATTTATTTATTGAGCCAACAACCACAGGCACAGGGCCCACTTACGGTTGCAGTCATGCTGCCTCATGCAACAGGAAATGAAAACATTCACAAACTACATGAGTGCACATGGTGCAATAAGAGAACATAACTATACTGTATAGTAAACACAGCAGCGTACAATAAATACATAGTGAAAGTAAGAACAAACGTGTAAATAAAGCGCTGATACAGGAAAAAACCTAAAAATAGACAAATACATAAAAGCGCCGGTAAAAGTAAATATAAACGTGTAAATATAGCGCTGGTACAGGCAAAAGACCTAAAATAGACAAGTGCAACTTAAAGCCAATGACCGATCACAGGACACAGCTCACAGCAGTGACCTTAACTCAAGTATGTACCCTGAACATCAGCGAACTTCGTGATGTCAGACCTAAGGGTACGAGACGGCATAAATAAATCCGTCTGAGGGCTGCTGTGTGTGAGCGAGTTAAAGAGATGCGGGAGACGAATCAGGAAGCCCCTCTTTACAGAGTCAACTCTTCCACGAGGTACATGGAAGAGCTCGGGGCGCCGCGTACGTCGACTTGGTGCTGACAGCGGGAACGTTGCCACAATATCAGGGCAGTCTATGTGGCCGCTGAATACTGGGCGCATGCACATTAGATCAGACTGAACGAAACGCGACCTGACCGATGCGCATCCAAACAGCTCGAGCAATGACACATAATCAAGTGGGGGCACGCTGCTTGGGTTTTAGATCCCAGCCACATCAGGAAACGGTGTTGAAGGCGCTCCAGCCGGCGCATATGGTTGACCGCAGCGCCTGACCAGATTACGCTACCGTATTCCAGTACGGATCTTCTTACATGGGCCTTGTAGGCGGCGAGGGCTGCGGCATGGTCAAAGCGCGTTTGTTGTGTGCCAGCAAACATCTGCATGCTTCTAATTAGCAGGCCAAGCATGCGGTTGGCCTTAGCGGCAGTGGCGTCAACGTGGTCCGCAAATGTAAGCTTGGCGCCTAAAATGACGCCAAGGTCACGCACGCGCACACATCGCTCAAGCTGGTGGCCGTCCAGCACGTAGGATACAAGATGAGGTGATGAGCGCAGGGTAAAAGTGATCGTCTTGCACTTAGCTGGGTTGAGTTTCAAACGCCAAGTTTTGGACCACAAACTGAGGCGGTCTAAATCGGCCTGGAGGGAATGAGCGTCCTCTGGGGAACTGATTTGGTTGAAAATTTTGATATCGTCTGCATAAGACAGGCACGACGTTTTGATGTGATTAGGAAGGTCAGCGACGTAACAGGTGAACAGAATTGGGTCTAAAATGCTGCCTTCCGGGACCCCGGATAGTACCGGAGCCCAGTCAGAATGTTTCCCATCGAGAATGACTCGCTGGGATCGTTGGCTTAGGTAAGACTCAAGCCAGCTGAGCGCAAGACCTGAGATGTCAAAAGAGCACTTGAGCTTGTGTAGAAGTAGACTATGGCTCACACTCGTAAAGGCGGAAGAATAATCAGTGTAGATTGCGTCAATTTGCAATCCCTTTGGCAGTGAGGTCCAGAGCAGTGTTCCAAAAAACAAGCCAAGTTGCTCAGGCATGAGCGTTTAGGAAGAAAACCGTGCTGAGAAGAAGGCAGTGCTGGAAGGCATGCTTGGAGCAGGCTCTCGCACACTACCTTCTCCAGAATTTTACCTTCTCCAGAATTTTAGAGCAAAGTGTTAATAATGAGATTGGCCTATAGTTGTCTGGAAGCTTTTTAGAACCATTTTTGAATACAGGACCCAATATGGAAGGATTGGTAGTAAGTTCAATTGCTCTTTTTATGTGAAAGAGGGACCATAAAATTAAGCAAGTGAAATCCAGGAAGTTCATGGGATTTGCGCCCCTCTAGGCCGGGGCGCACCCTCCTCTGGGTATGGCGCCCCCTGGCAGTGGACACTAGGTAGTGGACCACACACACACACACTTTTTAGAAGGTAGCGACGCCTCTGATCAAGGGTAAGCATTGCGCCAGCAGGCCTGAACTGCTGCGTCAATAAATGGCGCCGTTGCGTCACCAGTGACGCCTTGTGTTTGACAGATCAACAGATATGCGCCGCACGCGCCGCTGGGGCCGGCGCCAGGCGCGGAGGACATGACACCGCCTCCGTGCGGAACTCGTGACGTCGCGTGACGAATATCAGGTCAAGGCCGGATCATTTGCAAACCGTGTGACTGCTACGCACGAATCGGTGCAGACCAGTCCTTCGCTGAATATATTAGGCAGATGAGCTACACATGCGGCCGCAAGGGGTAGAACGGTATGAGCCAATGCAGCTGCAAGTGAAGGACGAAAGTGTAGATACAGTCATCTAAAATCTGTGTCCGCTAATGTAGCTACCTAAGGACGCCAATAAAGTGCTCGAAACATGTACAACGTCTTGGTGCAATCAGGGTGAAAAATGGGGTTTCATCAAACCCCACTGGGTAGTGTTTTTTTTGCGGGTTTTGTGTTTTTTTTCTTCTCTCATACCTCTTTGTGACAAGACTTGTACTTGAACGCCACCAATGTGCAACTTTTTAGCTTGCAACAATGTAGTAAAAACATGCTAGTAGCATGTTTTTACTACTAGCATGCTAGTAGCATGCTACACGTTTTATTTGCGTTACACACCTTCAGCTGCTGATTAATATGGTGAAAAGTTACTGGAGCTTTAATTTACTGCCACCATTTCGGTCGGAAGGGTTGGAGGTGCGATTTGTTAATCATTCCGAATAATGCATGGCGCTAAACTGCTCAATCAAAGCAATCAATAACCATTGGTAACAATTATTATCGTCACCGAGGGGGCGCGATGCACAAGCGAGGACATCCTTCATCCAAAGGGGAAAATCTACCGTATATAAGCGGCTGGACCAGACGTTATAGTCATGTTTTTCACAGGCTTATTTTCTTGCAGATACTGACTGGATATTCCCGATTTTTTTACACAATTGTCCACTCCCCCCGCCCAAAAAAAAATCGTTACTGGTCGTTACGAAACGTTCAAAATAGAAGCATATTAGACTGTCAACACATGCATTGTGAAGAAATATCCCGTGGCAGAGGAGCCGAGAAGGGAATTATTGGGAATGACATTGTCCCTGGTCGATAATATATAGGAATCTGATTGTAAAAACAAGGGAAAATGCAGCATTGACATGATAACTTGGTAAGTTTGGCCACACAGCTCACAGCTGATGCGCCAATAACCTTTACATCTCGATATTTATGGAAACAAATATGCAGTAACCACTTTGATGAAAAACCAAGGGCGTTTTTTTCTCATTAAATTGCCCACTAAAAAAAATAAAAAAGGGTAGCCCGCTTCATACGATGCATGTTTCACTGCCGATTCTCTGAAACAGTATCGGACATGAAATGGGTTAGGTACTGAGTGCGTTAACAGGCATGGAGGCAGGTTCCAAGCACAGCACGGCTGTCCAATAACCAGTTATTCAACGAAGTCATGCCGAACCTGTACCTGCAGTGCATTATGCTACGCGGGCGTTGAGCGTCTTGAAGATCATTTGCCACATAACACTTAAATCATAGTTGAGGAGCTTCATAAGGAAAATTAGCAAGAGAAGTCCAGTGACTATTTGTTCTTAAGTGGGTAGCTGTTTGAAGCGCATCTTCCTTGAATGGTTTCCTCAATTAGTTTTTTCTCTCTACAGTTTATCGCTCAACAAACAAGGCTTACTAGGTGTTTACTCGAAGCAGTGGCTCAAATTAACCAGCGTCATATTTTGGTGGCAAAAGTTGGCGCGTTTAATTGAAACACACATGTTTTTTTCTGTCATCTCATCACGCCTTAGTCAATGCTTGCCTTTATTTGTTAAACAATCTTAGCGCACCAATCAAGAGACAATTGGAAAAAGCTCTGTGTTTTAACTTTTCCCAATTGTCGCGCTTTTTTATTCTGCGCTCTCTAGAGGGCATCCACACGCAATCCCAATCCTGTTGTATTGTATTGTGTTGTATAGTAATAATTTTAATAAACGGCTCTTTCCCAACCAGCGTCAAAATTAGAAAAGATATCCCCTGGTCTGTCAAATGTGCAAGTCTACTAGTGGGTTTGTGAGGGGTGCAAAGCTGTTGTGCACTTTGGTATAGCATCCAAGGTTTCATGATGTCCATTGTTTGTTTAACTGACGATTTTTTGTAATGTCTTATTATTACCTGCCAGTGAATTCGATCGTTGGAACGCGGAATTTGAAGTCGGTGTCATTAGGTAAGGGTTCTCCACCATTGTCTTATTTCAAATAATCTATAACAAACTTGAATATGAACAGGACCTTGCTTTGTTGAACCTTAGCACTTCTGCGAATATTGCAAATGAACAGGCAGAATTGACCCAAGGACGAAAAATTGCTAGTAACCCATTTTTGGTGCTTAATCATTACACGACGTGGCATGGGCGGATCCAGGGGAAGGGACCATGCCCCAAACCACCTGAAATCGGCGCAAAATTACACATTTCCTGATATAGAAGAAAATCGGAGCAACATTTACCAAGTAAAGTTTGCATTAAATCAGCTATCGATGCATAAGCAAGCGAAATTCGATGAGGTTTCGAATTGTATGAGACTTTAAGATTTGGCCCCCCCCAAAAAAACGTTCTGGATCCGCCTCTGCGGACGTGGATTGTTCTAGTGTTATGCTAATTTCGCGCTTATTGCTCTGAGGAAGCTGCAAGTGGTGAAAATGAGGCTCAACTTCCTGTCATTTCCGATTTTCTTTTAACGAATGAACAAAGGCCTCACATTTTCATATCAAGTGTAGTGAATACAAAATACCTAGCACAATGTGCATGATTATATTCAACCGGTTCTGGCCATCAGCAAAATCCCTTGTCTCGTTTGCCATATCTGTAAATCTGGAGCACTTCTGGCAGTGAAGCATTCCAGGAAACGAAAGCTGCCAATTGCCCGGAAGCGGAAAGCGGTTAACGCGGAAAGCACCGTTTCCACACCCCGTTTCCACACCCCCCCCCCCTTGTGTACGCCTATGCACACATGCAATGGTAATTCCATGTTCATTATAGCCACGAGTTCATAATCAACATTTCATTTAACCAGCGCCGTGCCGGGGGTTAGACACCCCTCCTCAGGTTTTTCAAGGATAGCGAAAAAACGGCGGCGTGCACCGCCGCCGTTTTTGGCACAGCTGTTTGGGCATCAATTCCGCACATTATGTATCAAAACAATACCTCGGGTCACCTCAGATCAGGTCACCAGACCAGGTCACGTGACCCCACCTCCAAAAAAATGTGGTCGTACCACAGTCACAGTTTTTAGATGATCGGTTTTACACTTACAGGATTTCATAAGGTCATATATATCTAAAATTCGTTTATCTTGGATTTTTATATCAGCGACCTAAGGTCGGGTCAATTTCGTGACCTCCCCATTATAAGTCTATGGGGAAATATTCAAATGTTTCCTATTCCGAGGATACGCAATATATCAGTCTAATTCCTTATGGATCATGTTATTATAGGCCATTCTTGATGACCTAGGTGCCATGTTTGTTCAGTGGCCCCTACAGGGTCAGCAGAGGTCATCCGAGGTCACCAACAGTTGTATGTCAATAACTCTCGACACAATGACGATAGAGAAGTTAAACCGACACCAATGTGTTTGTCTCGTCGAGGTACGTCTTCTCATATGCAACATGACCTACTTGGGTCACCACTTGACCTTGACCTGAGGTCAAATTTTTAGATTGACCTAACCTGTTCAACTCTAATATGAGTCGAAGCGCCTTGACGAAACAAACACGATGGCGTCAAAGTTATTGCCTTGTCGTTATTAGTTAAAAAGCGATTCGTGAAAACTGTTTGGTAAGAAATAGCCTTTTTGACATTTGATGAGCTCTGGAACCTAAACTATTGACCTGAGCTCAAATCTGAGGGCACTTTGTCGATTGCATGTTTCAAGAGTTTTCTATTTTTTTCTGTTTGTTCCTAGATATCATAGTTCAATAGAGTTAATAAAAACCACAGCCTCATACTATGCAATATATTAATACAAAAATGAGACAAAAGAGACGACAGTTTCAGGCATGGCCCATCTTCAGGTCTGACATTTACGACACTTGTTTTTTTCAACATCATTCTAACGTTCGCAAACACTCGAACACATCTTCCTCTTTGAGAAACAATAAATGCAAAAAACAAACTCTACATAGTCAACCTATATACACAATGCGCATATGTTACAGGCCTACATAACACACAATATGAACATTGCATCACCATGTGTGTGTGTGTGTGTGTGTGTGTGTGTGTGTGTGTGTGTGTGTGTGTGTGTGTGTGTGTGTGTGTGTGTGTGTGTGTGTGTGTGTGTGTGTGTGTGTGTGTGTGTGTGTGTGTGTGTGTGTGTGTGTGTGTGTGTGTGTGTGTGTGTGTGTGTGTGTGTGTGTGTGTGTGTGTGTGTGTGTGTGTGTGTGTGTGTGTGTGTGTGTGTGTGTGTGTGTGTGTGTGTGTGTGTGTGTGTGTGTGTGTGTGTGTGTGTGTGTGTGTGTGTGTGTGTGTGTGTGTGTGTGTGTGTGTGTGTGTGTGTGTGTGTGTGTGTGTGTGTGTGTGTGTGTGTGTGTGTGTGTGTGTGTGTGTGTGTGTGTGTGTGTGTGTGTGTGTGTGTGTGTGTGTGTGTGTGTGTGTGTGTGTGTGTGTGTGTGTGTGTGTGTGTGTGTGTGTGTGTGTGTGTGTGTGTGTGTGTGTGTGTGTGTGTGTGTGTGTGTGTGTGTGTGTGTGTGTGTGTGTGTGTGTGTGTGTGTGTGTGTGTGTGTGTGTGTGTGTGTGTGTGTGTGTGTGTGTGTGTGTGTGTGTGTGTGTGTGTGTGTGTGTGTGTGTGTGTGTGTGTGTGTGTGTGTGTGTGTGTGTGTGTGTGTGTGTGTGTGTG
>JAXIVJ010017480.1:15000-25995 GCA_036785665.1 Chirona hameri
CAAAGCAAGACACCGTGCATCCAGACTCCACTGGCGTTCAAAGCAAGACACCGTGCAGTAGAGGTGTAGTAGAGGTCCACTCGCGTTCCAAACAGACATAGCACTGGCGACGCGGGAGTAAAGGCTTGGCAGAGCTTGTCTGGGCATTCTTGCGCAATGTGCAATGTGCCAAAACAATCACCATCTGCATCAGTAGAGAAGTGTATCCTGCCTCGCCCCTTGGTCAACATTTGCTTCATGCCCGCTATCTATTCAGTGTCCCATCACAGTTTCATCTAGGCAGGATCTCTTATTTTCCCCGCGCTACAATTTTGTTGGTCAGCAATGTATGAACCACAGGTGTTTGCAGACATTGCCAGTGCGTGTCTGTGTACTAATTGTCATGATTGGATCTGATCGTGACTTCCTCGGACAATGTCATGTTCAGTAGTTGTTCCGGTCGCGTGATTTAACTGTCTGGCTGCCAACTGGCTGCCACATGCCGCGACACATGACCTGCACAAAACCATGTTGTAACGGTGTAGTGCTGAATCTGATTTGGAACTGGAATCAGCATGGTTTTAGTTATTCCGCTGTTTCAAGAACTTCACTATAGGATTTTCTGGTCTAATGGTTTAAAGGAAATAGTTCACCTTGGAAATTTTTTACCCAACACGATTTGATTATATTTTGTAATACAATTTCTTTTTATATTGTCAAAAATGGCCTTATATCGCGCCGATTCAGGACAGAAGGCCGTACATTTGTATTGTTTATCAAAACTATATGCATACTCTCTGAGTCAGAGTCCTGACTGAATATTGGAGACTGAATAACAGTGTTTGTCACATCAGCCCAGGTAGCTCAGTCGGTATAACTGTCTACTCTTAGCATATTCGTAGATTGTCGTGGGTTTGAACCGCGCGGGCACCAGGCGCTTTTACGTGTATTCCTTTCTTAATCATGCCACGTGTCATGTGCAATGCAGAACCCCGAAATTACGAATGCAAACGTCAACCTGAGATTCTACACGAAAAAGCAGATAAATGCAGTGGGCCTCGCACTGATATGTTTGCATCACACCGCTCCGTCCTTCACGCTCAATACACATACCCGGCGGGTATATTATTTATTATTATTATATATTATTATTATATATATATTATATATTATTATATATTATATATTATATTATATATTATTATATCCATTAAGTTAGCGACGATATCTGCGCGGACAGTATTTACAACCTTAAGTCTATCAAGCATCGCCAGGTGTGTAGCTGATAGAGCATCTGACTGGCTACGTGTTTAAATTTGACATTGACCTTGAGATCAGGTCAAAATATCGACACTTCATTTTTGGGCGCAGTGCAATTTTCTCAATCGTCGTAAGCGACACGACGGATATCCATTTCCGAGACATCTGTGGCGACGGTAGCGGTCAACCTGAGATACAAATATTCGCCTTAAAGTATAGCCCGCGCAGTGTTCTATCAATTGCACACTTAGCGATGCTTCACATACCTATGGTTTTCTTAAAACTGGTCATCACAGACATGGTCGCTAACTTGACATTCTAGGTCTGCGTATATTTCCAACCACGGTCCCCCACACAGCCTCGCCACACATGCGCATTGTTATTCCCCGATCGGCCTGTGTGGGTCAGACCAGGACCGGTGCAGACCGGTGCAGATTCCGCCAAGTATCGGCCGGCACCGGGCCAGCTGTCAAACCGGTCCAGCCCCGCCTCGGTGCGGGATTCAGCCAGCTATCGTTTTGCCTACCGTGGGAGACCCAGAGCTAGAGAAGATCATTATGAGACCGACTGTACTACATATACGTTGTCCAGGATCTGTTGTCAAATTTGTCAAAACATCTTCCAGATTCCGTATGATTTCAAAGTTCCACACTGGTAATCTTAGAGACTCGTTTATCGTTGAATCCTATCAGATCCAGGATCTCGTGAGATAATAAATACAGTGTGAAATACCATCACGTCGGGATTCACGCAAAAACGAGATCTTGGATTCGTTTCTGGAATCCATACAAACACCTGGATATGGATTAAAGGTCTCTTGTTAAACTCAGTTGAATGTCCGTTTGGATGTCAAGTACAGTGGCGCCTTTGTAATGAGGTCTACTTTGATCCCCGATTTATTGTAATATAACTTTGCCTAGATATCCTCTTGGACCTAGGACTTTTCAAGGGCTCATGCAAGAGGTGAAGCTGGCCAATAGCCGTTTTCACGAAGGATTATTGTGCGAAACTTTTAAAACTTTGTAAAATGTTTCGAAAAGTTTCGACGATCCATTCCTCAACTACACAACTTTTACATGCGATTTTTGGCTAGAAATGTTCCTCTGAATTTTGTAATATATTGGTAAGAATAGAGGTATGTATTGGTAGGTCAGTTGTTATCGTTATGGACTCTCAGTTACTGTAATTATTCCCATATATTTTTAGTTTGATATGCACTTTCCCGACTTCCACCTGCTTCATTTTCGTTTTTCTCTGATCCACCGATCCACCGACTGAAACTTTTAAAAACGTCAGAATGATTCAGAAAGATTATGTGGCGGGTGACGCTATTGGACGCAATGGACTCGCCCGCGCAGCCCAATCCGGCGGCCGGGCTGTGCGGCTTTGTCCATGTGCGTGCGGCACACAGGTCGGAAGCGGCGGCGAATCGATGCTGGGACATTACTGCGCGTGCGCAGACCGACATGTGATCCATGACGCTGCCAGATATAGTAACTAGTATGACGGTATGCTAAACTGAACGAATGGACTCTAGACGCAATGTTCTTTAAAAACGGCCAATTGTATATCAACTTGTTATGAGCTCAATACATGTTTCCATAACTATAATATAATAATAACTAAGACTTTTATACCCAAACTTTTTACAACTTTTCAAAACTTTTCAGCATCCTTTCAGCGCAATAATCCTCCGTGAAAACGGCTAATTAAAATATAGAATGATATAGAATATAAATACATATACCTACTGAATCAGACCTGTCAAAGGCCAGTGAGCGAAAAGACCGGCAAGAAGCCGTATAATCTTTATGCACTTTCAGTTACTGTAATTATTCCCATATATTTTTGGTTTGATATGCACTTTCCCGACTTCCACCTGCTTCATTTTTGTTTTCGCTCTGGCTCTGGCTCTGGCTCTGGCTCTGGCTCTGGCTCTGGCTCTTGCTCTGGCTCTGGCTCTGGCTCTGGCTCTGGCTCTGGCTCTGGCTCTGGCTCTCGCTCTCGCTCTCGCTCTCGCTCTCGCTCTCGCTCTCGCTCTCGCTCTCGCGCTCTCGCTCTCGCTCTCGCTCTCGCTCTCGCTCTCGCTCTCGCTCTCGCTCTCGCTCTCGCTCTCGCTCTCGCTCTCGCTCTAGCTCTCTCTCTCTCTCTCTCTCTCTCTCTCTCTCTTTTACACAGATAATTGCATCTATAAGTTTTAAATCACGTCTGATAATCACAACAAAGCGGAAGTTTCCTGCAAAACATTTGTGAGAAGTATCTGTTGACTCACAATCATGCTAAATGTCAAGATTGTATAGGTTAAATAGTATATAAATTACCTACAGATTGATCAAAATGAATATAAACAACAACAAAAAAACAATATGTCAGCCGTTGTCTTCAGTGGACAGCAGACGGTTCCCCGTATCTTCTGTCGCAGGGTCGGTGCACGTGGGCGGCCCTTCAGGGTGGGGCCCAATGATGAAGGCAGTCGTGGCTGGTCACCATCAGCAGACATACAAGGATAACGGTTCTGCTCGGTTCTCGGGAGATGTTAATATTGTGGCTCGCGGATTGCCAATGGCAGACATGAATAGGAGTAATTTAAGCCGGCACCAGACGGTTTTCCGGAACGAAGCAATAATGCCTAGCATCACATCAGTTAAAGAGTTCATCTTGGGTGGGAAGCTGGGAAGCTCTCGGCTGTACACTGTACATAAGGGTGTGCCAAAAAAACAAACACAATTGTTCAAAAGTATTGGTGCTCACAGCTAATGTGATTCTCCGAGACCTGTGCGAGTTCAATTTTTATCTTAGAACGGTTTAATTTGTATTCATATTGGAGTTGGTCTAGGGGTTCCTCAAAAGGCTTAAAGTTTGGGGTGTATTAACCCGCGCCGTGCCGGGGGGCATTTAGACCCCCCCTCCTCCGAAGGTTTTTCGATGATAGCAAAAAAACGGCGGCGCCCAGCGCCGCCGTTTTTGGCACAACTGTTGGGACATCAATTACCCACATAGTGTGCTTTTTTACCTCTGGTCATGTCAGGTTAGGTCACCAGGCCAGGTCACGTGACCCCACCTCCAAAAAATGTTTCCGGTCGTACCACATCCACAGTTTTTGGCAGATCGATTTCGTACTTACAGGATTTCATAAGGTCAATAATACATACAATTCGTTTATCTCGGATTTTGTATATCGGTGACCTAAGGTCTGGTCAATTTTGTGACCTCCCCATTATAAGTCAATGGGGAAATAATAAAATGCTTCCTATTCTGAGGATACGAATTATATCAGCCCAATTCATTCTGGATCATGTCATCATAGGCCATTCTTGAAGTTCCAGTTGCAAATTTTGTTCAGTGACTCCTACAGGGCCAGGATGAGGCCAGGAACGCATCCAGACCTTCGGCAAAGGGGGGGGGGGGGGGGGCACATCATCCCCAGGGAGCCCCCTCGGCCAAAGCCCCCCCCCACACACACACAAAAAAAAAACGAAATTGTATCTCCTCGGCGGATTTAGGCCTCTATATTTTGCAGGGGCCCTAAATGATCAAGAATAAAAAAAACGTCGGACAGACCCATGTTGAAAAGACCCCATGCGTAGATTGCCTGATAAGCTTTTACTTAGAGCATAAGTTTTTAATGTGGCTCAACGCTCAGGTGCGCTCTCAGTCGTCGTCGCTTGTGTATTGTGACTTACTGAAACATTTTAGCCTAGTATCTGTATCTGCGCGTAGAACTCAATACGATATCATGTTTTTGCGTAACGTTTTCACTGGAAAAATCCGTTCATCATTTATATTACAGTCATTCTCACTCAATGTACCCTGCCGCGCCACAAGACAACAATCTCGAACTCTGTTCAGCATTCCATATGCCAGGGTGTCAACTGTGAGAGAAGGCATTTTTGTGAGGCTGCCTAGACTGGCTAATAGGCTCGTGGATAAATGTTCCACGGTGGACCTGTTCTCAGACACTCTTTCATCATTTCGTGGCAAAGTAAGGTCATATGTCGCTTCATTGTAAGTAGGTAGTCTATACGCGCTATGTACGTTTTATTTGTCACCGGTGTCGAAATGTGATAGGTATTGCTGTGTGTAACTATTGTTACTTTTTATTTTTATTTAATTTTATATTCGTTTTCATTTTTACCTTTGTCTTCATTTTGGCTATTTTATCTTCACTATTTCATCACATATTTCTTATTTCGTATTTTACTCTTATATTTTAAATCCATTTGTGTCATTTAACAGCTTTTAACCATCGCTTATATATTATAGAGGATCTTCTAGGTGATCTTTTTTTATTATTATAGGTATAGATGGTTATGGGTGAGGGATGTAATGTGATCTTCTAAGTATGTGAATGCGTGTGGTTTTATCTGTGTGACTTCGCCCATAAATGGTTCACCCCGTCGGCGATGATGTTAAATAAATATATACAAAAGTACGTAGTCCGATACAAAATAATGTGCGGCAACTGACTCTTTGGCACCATGTGAAGTATTAACGCGCGCACCGACGTGGAGTGCGGATATCCGCCCACCTGAAGTTTTCGTAAATATTGGGAAAACGCCGGTGTGCAGCGCCGCCAAACTTAGCATAGCTATTCGGGCATCAATTATCCACATTTTGTGCATTTTGTTATCTCGAGTCATCTCAGGTCAGGTCAACTGTTCATGTCAGGTGACCCCACCTCCAAGCAAGTTTTTGAAAGTTTGTGGTCGTGCCAAAGTCACAGTGATTGACCGAGAGGTTTCAAACTCACATGACTGAATCAGACCATAAGTACCTAGAATTCGTTTATCTTGAATTTTAAATATCGGTGACCTAAGGTCAGATCGATTTCGTGACCTCATCATTATAAGTAAATGGATACAAATGAAAACACGTATACATCCACATTAAATGCTTAAATTTGACAATTTTCACCAGATACACCATTGTTGTGCCGTATGCAAAGACCCAAAGTCACATTTTTATTCTGTGACCTCTACGAGGTCAACTCAGGTGACCCCGAGGTCACGCGTGGTTTTACTTCAATAACTCTTTGCCAAATCAATGTAGAGTAATGGGGTTCTCAAGATTGTGTTTGGCTCGTCGAGACGCGTTGATTGATGTAAAATTTGAACTTGACCTGACCTTGACCTGAACACAGGTCAGGCAAATTTGGGGATATTACCTAAATAGGTCATGGTCATAGGATATACTATTCGATGCGTCTCGACGGAGAAACACAATTGTGAAAACTGTTGGCATCACTTTATCATGCGTATCTAAAAAATTAGTCCCTAAAAACAATTCCGCGATTTTTAGAATGTTTCAAGTTCGATAGCCTCCCCTAAGCTAACTATTGACCTGAGATGAAATCTGATGGAACTTGAGTGAAAAAAAAAATCCTTTCGGACGTTTTTTTTTCTCGCGCGTCGCTCTTTTTGTTTTCGAGATATAGACTGTTTTTGGTAAGGATACCATATATGGCCGAAATTATACATTTGTTGACCTCTGGTAACCTCAATAATGACCTGACCTAAAAATGACCTTAGTACTTCCATAATACCTTGTTTCGAGCTATCTAACGTTTTTATGTCTATCACTATGTTGCATTTTTTTTTAAATCTTGGAAGGCAGTCTGTTCGAAGTTGGCGCGGATCCCGTCGGTGCGCGGGTTAACAGTTTTAGGTTGCACGCACAAGGCTCCTTGAAGGTCCCAGCAGCAACACAATGAAGAAGAGGCAACGCGAAACTTCGGGCCCTCAACAATTTACGTTGTCCCGATTGCTCAAGTTTGTGACAAATTACATTGCAAACACATTTGAGGTAATTCACTGACGTATGGAATGAGGAGGCTTTATACGCGAAACGATCCGTCATAAGTTTGCAAAGACATCTTCAGAAAACAGCAACGTATACAACTTCAGTCTAACATTTTGAGCGCTCATGGGCTTATCAAGTAGCTTGTCTTAGTTTAAGGCCACTGGCAGATCCAGCAGGTGGCGAAGGGGGGGGGGGGGGGGGGGGGGCAAAGAAGGCATGCCCCAAACCGCCCAAAATCGGCCACAAATTGACACATTCCCTGATTTTAAAAGAGTAATTAAAGGGAAATAATGACCTTTTTCCACTAAAATGGAGTTAGCACTTGAAATCGCCAGACGAGATCAAAATATATTGTAAATTCATCACATTTTGCATGAAAACTTTCCTACCGAAAGATATTTCAAGTTAAAGTTGATAAGCGTTCCACACTTTTAACGACCGGTACTTGCACTATTTCTGACCTTTTGTCAAGTACTTTTGGTCCTCATCAAACTGCGGGCTTTTCCCGTATTATTTTTTTACGCAATGGAGTGGAAAATATATTGTGCGTTCTGCTTGTTGTGATTATATGCCCGGCGATCTTCTAAAACTAACAGCGATTGGAAAAAGTGGCAATAAAATCGGAAGCTCATCGATGCACATCAACGCGGCATAGTTAGTGGTTGCGACCCTCAATTTTTGCAATTCGATTCATTTGTTTTCAACATTAGGAGTTGTGTATAGTTTGTCTGTGGCTGTATATAACACTATGCTTTATTTTATCATGAAAAATAAAAAAAATCCCAAAAAAACTAACGAACAATAACACAAAACTGGCAATTAAATCAGAAGCTCATCGATGCACATCGACGGCGACCTATTTAGCGTCGGCGATTTGTTTACAAAGTCATTGTCATGCTTCTCGGCGCACTTAACCATCTCGGCGCACTTGGCGAGTTGTTCCTGATTAGTATACCCAAGTCCCGTAGCAGGCTTTGTTAATGACGTCATTGGTGCCATTCTTGTGTAGCATTGCACAATATATCTGATTTCGAGTTGAAAGCTAATTAAAGACTTATTCAAATGATTGTTTTTAAGTTTGAATTTTCTTGTTAATCATTATTAAAGGTATTTTATCACTGTATTTCATAGTAGTTGACACTTCAGAAACTTGTGACGTAATAATATTGTATCCAATATGCATTTCCCTCACCTTTTGCCATTGTGGCGCAGTGCCGAGTGCTTTGCGAATACTAGCTTGCCTGGGGTTCAATTCATTCCGCTCTTATTTTATTCGAGTTGGTATAGTTTGCATGTTGTTGTTATTCATGACTTATACTGATAGTCAGTCATGCATCACGGATGCTTCACGGATTGCTTCACGGATCAGAGCGCTGCTCGAACGCACGCTAGTAGCGCTTTCGTTCTCCATGGCAACCAGGCGTGAGCCAATGAAAAGCCAGAACGTATTCCCTTTCTGGCTTTTGATTGGCTGACGCCTGGTTGCCATGGAGAACGAAAGCGCTACTAGCGGGTGTCCGAGCAGCGCTCAGTTTGATCGGAAATGTCACAGAGGCTCCACAAATGCCGCACTCGATGTTAACAATGGTAGGGAAGGACGAATTTGTCAATGACCTTCATGATGTACACAAGGTACTTGTTTTGTATTTCTTCCAAACTTACAACTTTGAATTTGGGAACAATTTTATTTAATTCTTAAATTTAAATAAAATAATTTTAAAAATATAACGGGAGCCTAAGAAATTGTTGCTAACAAAATCAAAAGGTCATTATTTCCCTTTAAGCAACTTAACCAAGAGAATGTTCACCATCAAAATTCAATACCAAACGAAATTAAATAGCTGACCTTGCACCGGCGCTGCCCTATCAGTGACCGGTCGGTTGCAAGTGGTGGGCGGAGACAAGGGCGGGACTACATAGCGATCGGACGTTAGCCTCTAACCGATCTCGTATTGTCTTTAACATTACGAGTGAATGGAAAGCGCCCTATATTTTCGTGTGACACTAACCAACTTTTATAATACAAATTAGCACAGGGCCTGAAACGTTCATTTCGATAAATGTGTTCATACCAGTTGATGCATTCAAAAGTTATCGCCGAAAATTAGGGTCCCAAGCGCACTGGTGGATCCAGGGGGGGGGGGGGGGCAGGCCATGCCCTCCATGTGCGGATCCAGAGGGGGGCCACGCCCCCCCCAAACAACTTGAAATCGGCGCAATTTGACACATTTCCTGAGATAATATAAAACCTAAGCAACTTTTACTAAGGAAAGTTTGTTTTAACCCGCGCACTGCAAGGGCTTTGCGCCCAACACGAACTGCAGGGGGGGGGGGGAAGGGGCTGATTTCCGCCCCCCGTGAGATCTCGAAAACTAAGCTACGTAGCGACAAGCAGAAAACGTCATTGGATAGCTTGATACAATTTATACCGAAAGTATTCAGTATTGTTTTAGGTCAGGTCAAAATTGGGTCACCAGAGGTCATCAAAGGTCAAATCTGTTTTAGGACATTGCTCCAGAAATTCCCATATATCTCGGAAACTATGCTAGTTAGAAACAAACGGAAAAAGGAAACGCCAGCCAGTTAAATTTTCAATTGAAAAAGTTTCTTCAAAATTGTTTTCAGGTCAATATTTCAGGTTCCAGAGGTCAAAAATGGGGAAAAATCTGTTTTTTTTTGCAAAATCGTTTTTCGCTATTAAATTTCATTTAATCAAAATAATAAAAACTGTTTACGCCATTGTGTTTATCTCTCTAAGGCGCTTCGAGAGATATACATAGTGACCTTGTTAAGTCAACTAAAAAATTTGACCTCAGGACAAGGTCAAGTGGTGACCCCAGTAGGGCATGTTGCATATGGGAAGATGTGTCTTGACGGGACAAACACATTTCTGCCTGTTTTATTTCTCTATCTTCATTATGTCGGGAGTTATTGACAACAAAATTGATGGTAACCTCGCATGGCCTCAAATGGGGTCAATAGGGGTCACCGAACAAAAATTACACTTGGACCATCAGGAATATTCTATAATAACATGATCCAGAAGTAATTGGACTAATATCATGCATATCCTTAAAATAGGAATAATTTTTATATTTCCCCATTGACTTATTATGGGGAGGTCACGAAATTGACCTGACCTTAGGTCACCGATATCAAAATTCCGAGAAAAAAGAATTGTAAGTACTGATGCCCTCATGACATCCTGTAAGTTTCAAACTGATCGGTAAGAAACTCTGGCTTTGGCACAACTGCAAACATTTTTGGAGGTGGGGTCACTTGTCACAGGTGGGGTCTGGTGACCTGACCTGAGATGACCTGAGGTTATTTTACTTTCAAAGTGTGCGCAATGGATATCCTAATAGGTGTGCCAAAACCCGGCGGCGCTGCATGCCGCCATTTTTTCGCTATCTGCGAAAAACCTGAGGGGGTGGTGGAAATCAACCCCCTGCAGTGCGCGGGTTAAATCAGTTATCGATGCACACGCAAGTGAAATCCGATGAGTGTTCATAATTATGTGATACTTTTTGGTATTTGCCCCCCCCCCCTAACTGACCCAAACCACCCATTCTGGATCCGCCCTTGATGTCCCCCCCCCCCCCCCGCAAAAGCCTTGCAGGAGAGGGGGGGGGGGCAACATGTCTTTTGCCCCCCGCCCCCAAGAAAGAAAAAAACGTTAACAATTGATCGTAAAATTTGACTTTGCAGCAGTCAAAATCCAGCTATCCGCAGTGAAAAACTGGACAATTTTGGAAAACACGGCTCTTACCATCAAATAAGGGCTTAAAAAAGTTCAACTGGACGCGAAAATAGCGGCCAGCAAGCTGCCAGTCGGAATTGAAGCTCGAACAAACATTTGTTTACATTTAGGAAGAACACTTCATATGGCATCAATTTGGAATCCAATCCACTCTATTTCGGCGCAAATGGTTGCCAAAAATGACGCTTTTCTTTTGT
>JAXIVJ010017481.1:0-25983 GCA_036785665.1 Chirona hameri
CGACTCCGACTCCGGCCCTGAAACTCCCACTCCCACTCCGACTCCGGCCTGAAACTCCGACTCCGACTCCGGCCTGAAACTCCCACTCCGACTCCGGCCTGAAACTCCCACTCCGACTCCGGCCTGAAACTCCGACTCCGACTCCGGCCTGAAACTCCCACTCCGACCACGGCCTGAAACTCCGACTCCGACCCCGGCCTGAAACTCCACTCCGAATCCGGTCTGAAACTCCCACTCCGACTCCGGCCTGAAACTCCGACTCCGACGCCGGCCTGAAACTCCCACTCCGACTCCGGCCTGAAACTCCCACTCCGACTCCGGCCTGAAATTCTGACTCCGACTCCGGCCTGAAACTCCCACTCCGACTCCGGCCTGAAACTCCGACTCCGACTCCGGCCTGAAACTCCCACTCCGACTCCGGCCTGAAACTCCCACTCCCACTCCGGCCTGAAACTCCCACTCCGACTCCGGCCTGAAACTCCGACTCCGACTCCGGCCTGAAACTCCCACTCCGACTCCGGCCTGAAACTCCCACTCCGACTCCGGCCTGAAACTCCCACTCCCACTCCGACTCCGGCCTGAAACTCCGACTCCGACTCCGGCCTGAAACTCCCACTCCCACTCCGACTCCGGCTGAAACTCCGACTCCGACTCCGGCCTGAAACTCCCACTCCGACTCCGGCCTGAAACTCCCACTCCGACTCCGGCCTGAAACTCCGACTCCGACTCCGGCCTGAAACTCCCACTCCGACCACGGCCTGAAACTCCGACTCCGACCCCGGCCTGAAACTCCCACTCCGAATCCGGTCTGAAACTCCCACTCCGACTCCGGCCTGAAACTCCGACTCCGACGCCGGCCTGAAACTCCCACTCCGACTCCCAGCCTGAAACTCCCACTCCGACTCCGGCCTGAAACTCTGACTCCGACTCCGGCCTGAAACTCCACTCCGACTCCGGCCTGAAACTCCGACTCCGACTCCGGCCTGAAACTCTGACTCCGACTCCGGCCTGAAACTCCCACTCCGACTCCGGCCTGAAACTCCCACTCCCGACTCCGACTCCGGCCTGAAACTCCGACTCCGACTCCGGCCTGAAACTCCCACTCCGACTCCGGCCTGAAACTCCCACTCCGACTCCGGCCTGAAACTCCCCACTCCGACTCCGACTCCGGCCTGAAACTCCGACTCCGACTCCGGCTGAAACTCCCACTCCGACTCCGGCCTGAAACTCCCACTCCGACTCCGACTCCAACTCCGACCTATATCCGTTCTCCAACCGCATGCTAGAAAACAATATCTGCAATGCCATCTATTTATTTCGTTCGTCTTTATTCTTAAAGGGATTATACGCGTTTCCGTCCTGAAAGGAAGTGCACTCTTTTGCAGTTGTATGAGCTTTAACACGCGCAGTGGAGGGGGGGGGGGGGGGGCACCTTTGTGCCCCCATGCGTTTGTCGTGAATAGCCCAAAAACGAAGCGGAGCGGGGAGTTTTTTTTCGACATTAAAGCCAACTCAATAGCGGGATCGTTTGACATAAAAAAAGAAAATCGGTCGATAAATGTTTGAGTTATATGAATTTGAGATCCAAGATGGCGGCCAGAATCGAGGTCGGCGAAGATATCTTCGGAACCAACAGTCGGATCGGGATGATTCAAACGCCATTTGGTGGCCAATGTCTATGTTCATCCCGGATACAACTTTGGACACACTGCTGGTGACTTGTGACGTCACAGAGGTAAAATTCCCAAAATTGTGACATTTGGCCAGATTTGACTTTCGTGACCTTGTTTGACCTTGAAGATATTAACCTAAGATCACGCAAATTTGAGAAAATGTAGATCATCATAGCACCTACCTACCCTGTAAGTTTGATTGTTCTCTCATACTTTCGGAGATCTAAGGGGGGGGGGCACTAAAGTGTCCCCCCCCCACACACACACTGCGTGTTAGTGGCATACCCCTTTCCACTGCGCGTGTTACACACGTTTAAGACATATAACGGGGACCTCAATGCTCATTTAGTCCATTATTTCAGCAATTATCAGCGTTAAAACATTGGCGTTTTTCGAGACTTGTATCAGATAACGAGTACTTGATCGGTATTACTGTCCACCACTTTTATCTTAGAATTTGCATTTTTAAATTTTACAGTTTTGAATTATCTGCAAGTCCTACACTGGATCACAAAATGATTATGCAATTCAAAACTTACGGGACTCTTTATTACTACACACTGTTCGTTCAGGTTTTGTGGTTTTCTTATCTCTGGCCGGTATAGCGTTGAGAATTTTGGTGTTGGCGTTTTGGCATGGAAATTCATGAAAAATATATAATTTTATGGAGAAAAAAAAACTAGGTAACTGCTGCTGTCGTTGGAACAAAAAACAAGTTTTTTCTTCAAATATTGCTTATTTTACCGGAAATATGCCATACGTGAGGTGTTTTTATTAGCACAAAAGAGATGACTGGCTCTGCCTCAGCCGGTCCTGCAGAAAGTATGCGGTGGCATCACCGCGCACTTTGAAATGTCCTTACGTGCAGAAGAGGTCATTTCCAGAAAAATGTGGCTACCGTGGGACTTCTACCACCTTATAAGTAAGTTTTACTATGTAAATCAACTATTCTGGCAAAAGCCCGTATAATCCCTTTAACCGTATTAGGAGAACAATGCGCCCGAGCACGGGCGCTGGCCGCGCGTCCAGCCCAGTCGCGCTCGCCTGCAGGCGCGGAAACCCGCGAAACGGGCACCGAGCGGCGTGCGCAGCTAGCGCTTGTGCAGTGCATGCTCAGGAGGGGAAGGGGAGGGGAATCGTGCCTTGTCTTTTGTTATCTTTATCTTTGCTTAATTATATCTGTTGTTATGTAGTGTCACGCCATGGGTCCACAACTCCACCCTAATTTCATCCCTGGTACCGCCCGTAACATTGGGTCATGCGCTTGTCTCCCACCACTGGGACCGCCTATGCCCTAAAATACAATTGTGATCCATGCAGATGATATTGCATGAGATTACCGACTGCAAATAACGTTCTGGGGCACTAAACACAATGTGTGTGTTCGGAGTCAAACACGTGCCCCCCAAAATCCGTCCCTGAAGTCGCCCTTGGGCAACCCAAAAAAAATGAAACATGTGCAAGGCATTGCTAAAATAGGTCATGAAGTTTCAAGTTCATATATTTTGCTATGTAGTTACACGTCGTGGGTTCACAATTCCCCTAATTTCATCCCTGGAGCCGCCCGTAACATTGGGCCATTCGCTTGCGTCCCACCCCTGGGACTGCTTATGCCACAAAGTACAATTATGATCCATGCAGATGATATTGCACGAGATAACCCACTGCAAAATAACGTTTGGAGTTACTAAACACAATGTGTGTGTACGGAGTCAGCACATGACCCCAAAAATCCGTCCCTGAAGTCGCCTGTGGGCAACCCAAAAATAGGAAAAATCTCACAATGTCCTGCAAGGATAGCTAAGAAGGTTCACTGAGTTTGAAATATTATCTGTCAGATTTCCATGTAATGCCAGTGACCCAAAATGCCTCCCCAAATTCGTCCCTGGAGGCGCCCATGCGCAATCCCCCAAAAAAGAAAAGAAAAATCAAAATGTCTACAAAGAGCAGCAAGAAAAGGTATAAAAGTCGTAAGCTTGTATCTACAACGGTTAGAGAATGAGAATTGATTCCTTTGAAAGCCGAGACCACGCTGAAAACCAAAACATGCCCCCAAAAACCACGCCTGAAGCCGCCCCTGGTGAGCTGAAAATTTGGGCATTGTACCAAATGACCCCAATGAATATTTATACAAGTTCCAAAAGTTTTATGGCCGTATTTTACTTGTTTCAGGGCAGAGGTGGAAAAACCTTAGGGGGTCGTTTTAACCCCCCCCCCCCCCCCCAACACTAATAGGGTTAAATTACCATGACCTAAGGTAAAATTTGAATTTGATTTAGGTAACATGGTCATCATGGTATGATTCGAATCTCTTGACGAAACGAGCACGATGACGTTAAACTGGGCGCCGTGTGACCATAAGAGTCGATGCGCCCAAAACCCCAATCATCATCAGATGACGTTAAAACCCTGTCTTATCTTCATCAGGTCGGAAATCTATCGCTAGATGAGTAAACTATAGGTTTCATTTTCCACTCATTTGCTTTCGAAAGGGGTGTAAAGTTAATGTCCCTATAGGCCGGCGACTATTCTACCGACCAAAGTAATCGCCAATTGCCAGAAAGCCGACTCGATTCCGGGCCGGAGTCGGGTCGGTAAGATTTTAGCGACTCCGACTCCGACTCCGGCCAAAACTGCCGAATCTGACCGACTCCGACTCCGACTTCGACTCCAACTCGCACTCCGCAGCCCTGCCAGGCAGTACAAATAGCGTTCATCTTCCACAGCAGAAAGAACTGTGCATCATACAAATATAGATATTGCTTTGCAATTCGGTTTGGGGATCGTCCATACTTGGTTCTCCAATATATCTTCCGGTTTGTAAATATGTTTGAACATTTTGATTTTATGATTATTTTTTTTTTGGGGGGGGGGAGAATGTCCACAAAAACAAATTTTTCAAATATATATAAAAAAACGGAAGATATATTGGAGAACCAAGTATGGACGATGCCCAAACCGAATTTCAAAGCAATATCTATATTTTGACTGACTTATGTCTCCCTAAGCAGGGCTGCGGAGTCTGAGTCGGAGTTGGAGTCGGAGTCGGTCGGAGTCGGTGATTTCGGCCGAAGTCTGAGTTGGAGTCGGAGTCGGCAAAATTTTGCCGACTCCGACTCCTTTTTTTAATGGGAATTTTTTTGCCGACTTCCGAGTCGGCAAAATTTTACCGACTCCGACTCCGGCTGTCAGTCATGGGCAGCGCATGGGAAATTTTCTTCAGGTGCATTTTAGTCCTCACCACCGCGACGGGTGGTAAGGACTAAACAAATAATGCCCCTTCGACTTTGCTTGCTTCGATTCCCTTGCCATTTAATGATATTCAGTCATGGTGAACACTCGTTTCAATCGTGTAACACGGTGGGCGAAATCGAACTTAGGGCGTGTCATCGGATGGCAGATCCAAAATGCCACCCCAAGGAATATAAGCAACGATCACGAGAAATCAAGTTGCAGAAAAACCGGTTTAAAGTGACGTATAGCTTGCTCAAGGCGAGTTAAACGTCGTGCAAATTCATATACATAAATCATAAATATATTAATTCATAAGCGTCGTGCCCGTTGTATTTACTTATTGGTGTATTTATCCATGTGGTTGGCAGGGTTGCCACAAGACCTGACAACTTCTCTTTTTTTGGATTTCTGAAATCTTGAAATATAATGGTATGGTCAGACAATGTCTATCTACTTCATTTAACTACTATATTTTCCATTAAATGAGGTCTAATTATGAAATAGGTAAATTTGCTGCGGGTGGTCACTACTTGTGCCCGTTGTCAATAGCTCCAGCTAATTAAAGGCCGAGTCGATTTGGGAGTCGGAGTCGACTCCGGAGGGTCGGAGTCGGAGTCGGAGTTACCTGAAAAACCGATCGACTCCGCAGTCTGTCCCTAAGTAATAGCCGGTGGCAATTTAGTACCGGAAACTGAAATACGCGGTGCTGCTGTTTGTTTGGTTACCATTTTGTTTGTATTTGGTTCATCGAGTACCCTAGTCATTTTCGAAAATCATATCATGGACACCATCATAATTTCTGACATGCGAAATCGTAAAGTTTAGTGCATGACTATAGATGGCAATTCTTCGGGCGTTAAAATAATGTGGCGATACAGTGTTCCGAAAAGACCTTTTGAGGCAGAAAGCTCAAGTGATCAGCCGAGTAGGTGCCTACTGTACCTAACTCCCCACGGCGTGGCGTGCACGGCGGGGTGGTGAGCGGCTGACGGGCGGGCGGAATTGATAGGTAGCGCTGCGGACGGTGTCGCCGGGGAACAGAGGTCGCCACTGTACCAGCCTGAACACGAACGCGCATGCAGCGTACCAGTCACATCTAAGCCAGTCATCGCACCACCAAGCAGTGCAAACGAGAAAAAACAACGGTGTGCTGTCATCATTAATTGGTTGGAGTCATACACGTAGCGTACAGACTAGCATGATTTCTTGTCGTCTAATGCAAGTCTAGAGGAGTACCAGTATGTGAGCTTGAAGCACTCTGCTCCTCTCTCAAGCTCCTAACAAGAAATTGTAAGTAAAATTATAATAAATATAGTGACAACTGACATACCGCAGTATAACGTTCAGGGATCTTCAGCTGTGTCACTATGCAGTACTGTACTGCGGTGCAGTATTCAGAGCTTTGACTGTTCCCCAGGACGGTGACGGAATACGGCGCAGTAATCAACACCACACTGCTCAGAAAATTGCAAATTGCAACATGGGTTTAACTGATCGTGATTGGTGTACATGACTTCGCTGGAGTCGCAAGCTGATCGGGTGGCATGTGATAGAGGTGGAACTGACAAGATTTGTCCAATGGACCGAAAGAGAACTGTTATCGTGTCAATTCCGCTCATATCGCTTCTTGCTAAGCATTCGCCACGTTACAATGGTGTGACCCTGACTCTATTTAGACTGTTGATTTTTCGGCACAGAAAAACAGCTGAAGATGGGTTCATCTTTTGCGAAACATGGCGTCACTTCACACAGGATGGTGGCTGCGAAAGAGACGCCATTGGACTTTGCCAAGACGGTGGTCACCTCCACCTCGTGAGTTTATAACCTTTATGACATACAAATTCAATTTAAGAATGCGATATTCGGTTCTTTAAATGGATGGCAAAATCTAACTTATCATGAACGTTAAAAATGACTGGCTGAGGACTTCGGAGATATGATAGTTGCATTTAAGTTACGCTCATATCAGACACAACTTCGTTTTTTTAAGCGCGATGTTTATAACCTACCCAGTTATACCCAGCTCAGAGTAGGGTAGACCCGGACAGCGCGCACCCCTTAAGGTTTGGATGAGCTATGCTACTATCAGGCACGTAGCCAGGATTTCTTCCAGAAGGGGGGGCTCGAAAGGGCCCCCTTCCTGAGCGTTGAAAGGGCCAAACAAAACGGATGAAAAGGCACGTTACAAGGATGGAGAATGCAGTATGCAGGTATAGCATGGTTCATACCAACTTTGGAACCAGCGACACCAATTTGGAATCAGCTATACCTACTTCGAATATTTTTAGGCCGCAGACCTGGAACTCTTAAATAAATTGCGCCGCGGAAATTTGTTGAGTCTTATGCCCTGGATATGCATTCTCATCAATGCGTCGCATTGGGTATGGTGCGGACCTCTACAAATGTTATTGTGTGTTTAAAAGTGCGGTAAAAAAGTGCTAAAGGGAACTATTTTGCCCAATCATATAGGAAAGTAGCAACATAACACATAAATGCGCCGAGAAACGGCACGATTTTTTAACCCCCATATAAGCGAATTTGTATTTAAATTGCGCCGCGGAGCGGCGCTATTTTTTTCGTTTTATTCCCTGGACAACCGCATTCTTACTGTTGCAAGACCCAGGGTACCTTCAGATCGTCTAGGGGCCCCTTCGACATTTTCAACGCCCTTCCGACCTGTTCAGGGACCAGGGACGGATCTAGGATTTTTCCGAAGGGGGGGGGGGGAGACGTCTGACCCAGAGGGCGGCATTTTCGCCGCCAGGTGGGCGGCATGGCCCTACAGGGGCGCAAAAGGTTAATTAATAACATACAATGCCCCTGCAAAAATGGCAAATTCTCTTACGCTTACTCATTTGCAGTGCGTTTCCGAAAAAAGCAAAATTATTTATTTAAAAACAAAACAAAATTATACTTAATTTATTGTTAAATCACTCACATGTAAGTATGCCGTCCGTCAGTAGCATGCATTTTCGTCAGTAGCGCGTATATTCGAGTGCGATCATGGATGTGCCTATGTCTGTCACGGCTAGGTCACTCACCTCTCTCTCTCTCTGGCCTGCCGAAGTATACCCCTTCTCTCTAGCCTGCCGAAATCCCCCCCTCTCTCTCTCTCTCTCTCTCTCCTCTCTGACCTGCCGAAATCTACCTAGCTCTCTCTCCGTCATGCTGAAACCCACCCACCCCTCTCTCCGGCTAATCGAAATCCTCTCATCCCTCTCATTAGCTTACCTAAATCCACCCAACCTGCCCATTTTTCGGCCTGCCGAAATCCACCCGACCCTCTCCCCGGTCTGCCGAAATGCACGCTATCTCTGGCCGACACAAATATATTCAGTCCTCTCTCTGGTCTGTTTCTCCACTTTATTAGCACGATCGCCACAAGAGGCTTTTTGGCTCAGAAGTCAGAAGTGCATCCTTTTTAAAGACAACATGATCGCAAGGCCTTCTTGCGGCTTGCGAGGCAGCTCCACTTCAATAGTTCGGACCTTTATCAGGGGCGTAGGCAGGACTTCTCCCAGGGGAGAGTGCAAATGGGATCAGAGGGGCCCTCGTAGCCAAGGAGGAGGGGGGCACACAATTAAAACAGTACAGTATGTTGCATGTTGTAAAACACCGACACATAACTTTCGACAACGAACAAATATTTTATTTTATTTTTGGGAGTAAAAAAACTCGAAATTTCGCAAGTCCGCGATAGCCATTTTCAATTACGTCATTTCCTTTCTTTCGGCGTTTGTTTTTGCAATTTGCTTCAAAACTCGATTTTCTTCGATTTTCCAAACATTTATTGCTTTTCCACCAAAAATAGCATGACATGACGTGATTAAAGCGTCATTATCTCCCAAAGTATTCCACCATTGTCATTGAAATGTTGTGATAAGACGTAGAATTGATGCAGCTTAAGGCACTGAAAGGTTGACGTCGATATCTATAATTTTTCTTCTTCAAGTTATTGAGAAAATCAGGGGGGAGGGGAGGGGGGAGGGGCAGATTCTGCCACCTCCAGCGGGGCGCGGGTTAATACAAATAATATCCTAAATCTTCTTCAATTCGGATTCATGAAACAACACAGTACGTACCTACATGCCGATTGTGCATATGTACGATGAGGTTACAAAATCTCTACAAAATAACGAAATTACATCCTTCTTATATCTTGATTTACAGAAAACTTTGGATACCGTTTGCTTATACATTTTCTTGAAAAAAATACACCACATTGTGATACGAGGGGCTTCTACAACACGATAGGGTGGATAGTCATATCCTAACACGCGACCTGGAGGGCCTCTGATAATTACACGCTCTGGAGGGGGTGGGGGGGATTCCGCCCCCCTTAAGATCTCGAAAACCACGCAACGTATCGACAAGAAGGAAACGGTGTTAGATAGCTCGAGACAAGATCTATCGAAGGTATATATGTATTTTTAAGTCAGGTCAATATTAAGGTCACCAGAGGTCATCAAAGGTCAAATTTCCCAGTTTTAGGACTTCGCTCCAGAAACCCCAAAATATATCGGGAACTATGATAGCTAGGAACAAACGGAAAAGCAATCGAAAGCTCTTGAAATATGCAATCTTCATTTGTGTCCTCAAATTTGAGCTCAGTTCAATAGTTTAGGCTCCAGAGGTCATCAAATGGAAAATATTTTGTTTTGGCAAAACAGTTTTTCGCAAATAACTTTTTACCTAATGAAGATAAGGCACAATTTTTTTACCCATCGTATTTGTCTCGTCAAGGCGCTTCTAATTCAACATCGTAAAAAGATGAGAAACATGTTTACATGCTTTTTTCAGAATGCGAAGATTTCCACTGGGGGGTCGCTCAGGAAAGTACGGGCCAACGTCCGGATGTGTGTCCAGACGCGATCCTTGGCCACCTCTGCGGGTCGAGGCTGCGGTTATTGGTTCGGAAGATAACCAGGGGGGACGCCCCCCCCCCCAGCCAATGGCGTTCGGCTGAGACCCCAGCCAATGCCCGGTTAATACTCGTACATTGTCAAAGCCTTGTATTCCTCTCAGACGTTACTAGCATACACTGAAAAACAATGATAATTTTGACTGGTCTTCCTTCGAGAGCCTCACCGGCGCTCGACCGGCAGACCACCTCTACCACCACAGGACCCTCTAAAGGACAGCAGAGGCCCTCTACAGATCAGCAGGGGCCTCTAAAGTCCGGTAGATGACCATCTTCAGATCGGCAGGGCCCTCTAAAGGCCGACAGAGTGCCCTCTACAGATCGGCAGGGCCCTTTAAAGGCCAGCAGAGGGCCCTCTTCAGAATGGCTGGGACACTGCAGATCGACAGGGCCCCTAAAGGCTGGAAGAGGGCCCTCTACAGGTCGGCAGGGCCCTCTAAATGCCGGCAGAGTCCCACTGCAGAGATTGACATGGCGATCTACAGATCGACAGGGCCCTCTAAATGTTGATAGGGCCCTCTAAAGGCCGACAGGACCCTCTAAAGGCCGTCAGAGCCCTCTAAAGGCCGATAGGGCCACATCAAGGCCGGTAAAGAGCCCTCTATATATTGGTTGTGCACTCTGCAGATTGACAGGGCCCCTAAATGCTGGAAGAGGGCCATCTACAAGTCGGCAGTGCCCTCTACATGCTGGAAGGCCCCTGTAAAGACCAGCAGAGAGCCGTCTACAGATCACGGCAGTGCTCGCCCGGGAGGGACTTAACGTGACGCGAGTGAAGGTGCCTTCCGCCGACCACCCGAGGAGCAAGCTGGAGTCCCTCTGGACTCTTGTGAAACCGGACGGTAAAAGGCAGCTCATCTTCGGTAGCATTTACCGGCCTCCCCGGCACGCCGTCGCCGACCTGAAGGCCGATTTCGCCGACCTCGATAGTGATTGGCGATAGTGATAGTGATGAACTTTCCGTCTGCCAAGATCGTGCTGTTCGGTGACCTTAACTAACTGTGATTTACTCAAACCCATCAGTCACCCCGCCAAGACCTGTCTGACCAGTTTGTGTCGGATTTCTCTCTACTACAATGTGTTCGCTCTTTTACCTACTCGTCTGGCTCCCTTTTTGATATTTTAGCCGTGAGCAGTAACGACCTAGTCAGCCGCTGTGGCACCCGCTTTTGCCATTTTAGTCCGCACAGATTTGTCCGCGCCGAGGTCTCGTCTCCCGCCTGTCGTTGTTCGCACCAGGTGCCTTCGTAGGATTGACGTACCAACCTTTCACCGTGACCTGTTCAATGCCGACTGGACCACCGTCTTTTATCTCATACCATGACTGAGAAATGGCAGTGTTTTCTCAGTGTTTGTATCCCCATATTAGACTCGCACGCGCCCATCAGAGCCACTCGCATCCGTAACTCCCACGTCCCTGCCATATCTGATGACACCAGGGAACTGATAGCTCGCCGCCGTGACGCGCTGGCCCGCTACGGACACGGGTCCGTCCCCTACCGGGACCTGAACCGGGCCGTGCGCTCCACCCTCCGACGCGACACGCGCGAGGGTGTACTAAGGCGGATCCAGGAGGCCGGCACGAGATCGGTTTGGCGCTGCCTCGGGGCCGTTTTGGGAAGTGGAAAGCCGGAGAGAGTGACTCCAAACGCGACACCAGATGAGCTTAAATCATATTTTGTGAGCGTGGGCCCCCGTGTGGCTGGTGAGGTGGCTGGTTTGGGAGCCAATCAGATCCCCTGTCGCCTCCCGCGGGTCGGTGCCTGCGCTCTATCGCTCACCCCTCTCACTCTCACCGAGCTGCGTGTCATCGTGTCTACCATGTTGAACTCGTCCGCGTGTGGTGAAGACGGTGTTTGTGTGCGCCTCGTTCGCCTGAGTTTTGACATCATCGGTTCGATATTTCTCCACTTGGTCAACTCTAGCCTCGTGCTATCCGACATCCCTATGTCCTGGAAACATTAAATTGTCTATCCTATCTTCAAATCCGGTGACCACACGCAACCTTCCAACTACCGTCCTATATCCATCGTTCCTGTCATAGCCAAGATAGTAGAGCGTGCAGTGCACTAGCAACTATACTGCTACCTTTCCCAGCACCACCTCCTCTCCCCCACCCAGCACGGTTTCCGTCCCGGGCACTTGACAGAAACCGCGCTGACATCCATTACCGATCACATCCTTTCCGCCAATGACCGTGGAGAAATATCGCTGCTCTGCCTCCTAGATCTCAGCAAGTGCTTTGACGTGATAGACCATTCAAAACTTATCTCTAAATTACGCGTCTTCGGAGTCGATACTTCGTGGTTTTCGGCCTACCTTCGAAATCACACCCAGAGCGTCAGCATCACTAGCACTCTGGGCACCACCAAAATCTCTTCCAAACTTCCGAACAGCATCGGTGTGTTCCAGGGATCCGCGCTGGGCCCCCTCCTCTATACTGCGTCTTCGCGAATGACCTGAGTCCATTCGCCGAGGACGCAGTGGTGGTCCAGTATGCGGATGACACCCACATTTTGGTCAGCGGTCCCAAAAACGACTTCTGGCACACCATTTCTCGCATGGAACAGGTGCTCGCTCCATTAGATATCTGGTTCAGAGCCAACGGACTAAAAGTAAATGCCGGAAAGACACAACTGATGCTGGTCGGAAGTCAGCCCAACGTACGCTCTGCCCCCAACTTCACGGTAAAATTACGCGATCACCAGCTCGCCCCATGTTTGTAAGCCAAAAATATCGGCCTCGTCTTTGATCGCACCCTAAGCTGGAACTGTCACATCTCACTCGTGACCAAGCGCTGCTTCGGTATTCTGGCCGGTCTATCTCATCTCAGTCACTCGCTCCCGCCCAGCGTCATCACTTTGCTCGTCAACTCTCTAGTTTTGTCTCAGGTCCGCTACTGTCTTTCTGTTTTCGGCAACGGGGCTCAAAACAACCTGTCCAGGCTCCAGAAAATTATTAACTACTCGGCAAAAGTCATCTTTAGGCGCAAAAAAAAATCGATCACGTTTCCGATATTCTCCAGACGCTGGGCTGGCTATCTGCAGGAGATCTAGTGAGGCATCAGTCCATCTCTCTCACCCATAACTTGTTCGTTCATAACTTGTTCGTTTGTTCAACGTTTACACTGATGGTCTCTCAGAACTATTAGATATGAGTGGGGTAGGATGTCGATATTTGGGTAGTGTTAACCATCTTTGTTATGCAGACGATATGATGTTACTTTCACCGACGCCGCAAGGTTTGCAAAAAATGATTGATATATGTGCCGAGTATGCAGAAAATCATGATATATTATTTAATACGAAGAAAACTGTTTGCATGGCATTACTTCCGAACCTGTTTAAGAATATGATCCTACCTGATATTATGTTATGCGGTAGTGTACTGTTGTATGTTGCGAGTTATAAATACCTTGGTTTGAATAATTCGAACACTCCTTCAAAAGCTGATGATCTGGAGTTGCCTCTTATGTTGTCGGGCCAACTCCCTGATTAGAAAGTTTGACATGTGTTCAGTTTCTGTTTAAAAAAAATTGTATAGTGCGTATTGTTCTAATGTTTGTAATGTACATCTGTGGCACTCTTATCATGCAACTGTGTTAAGAAAATGTATTGTTTGCTTCAACAATGCTGCCAGAATGTTTTTTGGGTATGACCGTTTTTGTAGTGCCTCCAACATGTTTGTAAATGAGCGAATTTATAATTTCAGTGCTTTGTATCGCAAAGCTGTCTTCGGTTTCACGACTCGCCTTGGGCAGACTGACAATCATATTGTATCAATGTTGTTTCACAGCGATCTGGCCGTCCGTTCCTCTGTGAGGAAAGCATGGACGGATGCGCTGTATGTGTGATTTTGTCACACCTATGTCTTAATGGACCTCGAGTCTGCAAATAAAGATCTCTCATAAGGTGATCCGTACGGGTGAGCCCGTCGCCCTGGCGAGCGGCCTGCGAACTGTGGACGAGGTCCACCAGCGACACACCCGGCGGGACAGTGATCTGTACGTGCCCCGGTCCCGAACTGAGATGGGAAAACGATGCTTCCTGTCCCGCGGGCCCTCACTGTACAACGAGGTGCCAGACGACCTGCAACGGCTACCTGTCGCGCCCTTCCGGCGTGCACTGAAGCGACACATGTTGCCGGCGCCATTTGGGGCATAAGACGTTGACCGGACCTGTGCTTGCGCGATTAATGTTTGTATTGTATGTATGACACCTCTGACTCCCACTGCCTATTTTGTATCTGATGACGATGGGCTCTAATAGCCACATGTTCATTGTGGATGGCCCAAATATACGTCTATATATATATCTATGATCGGCAGGGCCCTCTAAAGGTCAGAAGAGGGCCCTCTACAGAGTGATTGGGACACTGCAGATCGACAAGGCCCCTACAGGCTGGAAGAGGGTCCTCTACAGTTTGGCAGGGCCCTCTAAATGCCGGCAGAGGCCCTCCGCAGATTGGCAGGGCGATCTACAGATCGGCAGGGCCCTGTAAGGGCCGGTAAGGCCCTCTTAGAAGCTGGAAGAGCTCCCTAAAGACCGGAAGGGCCCTCTAAATGTGGCCAGGGCCCTCTAAAGGCCGGCAGGGCCATCTAAAGGTCGGCAGAGGGGCCTCTATAGATTGGCTGGGGCACTCTGCAGATCGATAGGGCCCCTAAATGCTAGAAGTGGGCCCTCTACATGCTGTCAGGGTCATCAAAAGGCCGGCAGAGGGCCCGCTAAAGGCCAGCAGAGGACCCTCTACAGATTGGCTTGGACACTCTGCAGATCGACAGGGCCCATACACCCTGGAAGAGGGCCCTCTGCAAGTCTGCAGGGCCCTCTAAAGCCGGCAGAGGCCCTCTACAGATTGGCAGGTCGATCTACAGATTGGTAGGGCCCTCTAAAGGCCGGGAGAGGGCCCTCTCCAGATTGGCAGGGACCCTCTACAGATCGACAGGGCCCTATAAAGGCCGGCAGAGGGCCATCTGCAACCGACAGGGGGCCTCTAAATTCCTACAGGGGGCCATCTGCAGATCGGCAAGGCCCTTTACAAGCTGGTAGAGGGCCCTTTCCACACTAGCTGGAGCCCTTTTGTACGTATTTACATATACATGCCTTTAACAGACAACCAAGTGCTGTTATTACGCACTGTTACTACGATTTATTTTTAGGTTCGTGGGCGTTCTTTTATGCGAAGTAAGGCGTTTTGCGGGCGCCTGGCACCATCCAAAACACTGAGGCCTTCGGCCCCAGGGGGCCCTCGCTCGGTCGCCAGAGGGGCCTGCCTGGTCTCCAGGGGGGGGGGGGGCAGCATGACCCCCTTGCCCCCCCCCCTTGCCTACGCCCTTGACCTTTATACCCAAGCACTTTTAACCTGGGGCGTCGCCAACAGGGGGCCTGGGGGACGGGCCCGCCAGGATCGCTCCGGCCGGAGTTCACCCCCGCCCTCCACCACCCAGTTCGCAGGATTTTAACATTAGCCCTATGTATACCCCACACCTCTGGCTGCCCCTACTCAAAATTTTGTGGCGACGCCACTGCTTTTAACCCATTGCCAAACACATGTATTCGATCACCGTCAGCATCACTGTCAGCCACCACGAATACCCTACCGATGCTTTCTACTGAGACCCGGTCAAGCGGCGTCTGATGGAAGTGGTGGACAATAAGGACGGAGAGGCGCCTCTCGTCCAAATTGCATCGTGGACACGTTTTCCCGGTGCTTGTTGAAGTCTTTCCCCGTAGCGCATTTGGCAATCGCGCCCACCTAATTTCTTCTTGCACCAAGAAGAGTTGGTAGGGAGAGATGTTCGAGTTGATGCATGGGGCTGGCGCCGCGACTCGTGCTAACTCGTCCTATTTACCCTTGACTGGGATGACCTGCGTCGGTGGCAGCGGCCTGAGTAAGATGAAGTCAATGCGCGAGGAGGACCGTGCAGAAGGTTTGTGACACGAAAAGCCTTCGACTTTAAGCTCCGCCTGTGAGCAAATATTGCGCGATCGGATATGGTCCATGCAAACAGCAAACGGCCTAGCAACAGGTTTGAACCAAATACAAATATGCGCTCAGCTTTAGCTGACAGCACGAGGATAGACCGTAAGTCCAGGAGCTTCCCAGTCTCGGCATACAACTTTTTTTAGCTAGAGTCATTTAGGACAGCCACTGCCTCGTCCGAAGTGATATACTCATTCTACCTCAATTGAAGGATTAGCACCACTGAAAGTTGAAACTATTGTTCTTCTTGTCTCCCATGAGTGACGCTCAGTGGTGCGTAGAAATCAGTGGTGCTCAGTGGTGCGTAGAAATCAGTGGTGCTCAGTGGTGCGTAGGGTCGGCTTCAGGCCCATCACTCGGTCTGAGGGGCCCTAGGTCCGCTTGAGGGAGCCCTATGTCAGCCTGAGGAGGTCCTTTGTCAGCCTGTTAAGTTCGGTCTGATGGATCTTTGGTTGGCCCACGGGGTCGGGTTGAGGGGACCCTCCGGCGCCCCAAAGGGGAACTTGATCGGCCTGATGGGCCCACAGTCAACCGGAGCGGTCCTCGTTCGGCTTGAGAGGGCCTCGATCGACCTGAAGGAGAACTCGGTGGGCTTGAGCGGGGCCCCAGTTGGCCTGAGGGGTCCTCGTTCGGCATGGGGGCCCTTAGATGGTTTAAGGCCCCTTCAGATATTTCTAGGCCTGACAGAACCCTTGCCGTGCCTGAGCGGACCCCAGGCTGGTCTGAGAGGGCGATTGTTGAGGCCTGCGAGGGCCTCGCATCTCCGGTGGTCACTGGCCGGAGGGGCGCTGTCATTGGCTGGAGGGGCGCAGTCACTGGCCGGAGGGGCGCAGTCACTGGTCAGATGGGCGCCGTCATTAGACGGCGGAGCGCCATCACTGGCCGGAGGGGCGCTGTCATTGGCTGGAGGGGCGCAGTCACTGGCCGGAGGGGCGCAGTTATTTGCCGGTAGGGCGCCGTTACTGGCCGGAGGGGCGCCGTTACTGGCCAGAGGGGCGCCGTCACTGGCCAGAGGGGCGCCGTTACTGGCCAGAGGGGCGCCGTCACTGGCCAGAGGGGCGCCGTCACTGGCCGGAGGGGCGCCGTCTATGGCAGGGACGGCATATGACCAGGGGGCGGCACTTGACATGAGGACGGCATCTGACCTGAGGGCGGTACCTTAGGCTGAGGGCGGCTCCTGGTCTGAGTGCAGCAGACGTCAGATATCAAACCCTGTAAGCAGGCTTATTACCGGGTCTTCGGTGCGGAAATTGGTCTGCTTACGAGGCACTTTGCGCCTTCGGAGCAGGGGGCGGCCGCCCCCGCCGCCCCCTGTATCCACCACTGTCAGGGACTCATCTGGGATCCGCGGAAAGACATGATGTGGAGTGGGTGATATATATTAAATACAAAGATGACTTACTCCACAAAACAAATATTACAATCGGAGCTTTCGGGTATATTGTAACACCCTTCGTCAGCGACTAAGAGGCATTCGGTAACAAGTCATTACTCGTCTTTAAGACGTCTTTCATCTGGGATCTCTACGTGCTTTGGGCCCTTCCGGTCTGACCAGGGAGCCCTCTGACCTTCCAAGAAGCCCCTCGTGTGTGTCAAGGGCTCCATTCGGTATGTACATAGGACCTTCCGACCTGGCCAGAGACTGCACTGGCTGCTTTGTCGCCCTGCCGACATGTTCAGGGGCCCCTCCAGTCTGGCTAGGAACTCATCCGGCATGTTCAAGGGCCCTTGCAACCGGCCCAGGGACCCTTTCGGTGTAGCCAGGGGCCCCTCTGAAGTCTGACTTGCCCAGGAGCCCCTCCGATCTGCCCAGCGACTCTTCTGGTCGGACTGCGCTGACTGCTTTGTCGCCCTGCCGACATGCTCAAGGGTCCCTCCGATCTGCCCTGGGGCCCTCCGTGCTGGCTAGGGATCAATTCGGCATGTCCAGGGGCCCTTCTTACCCGCCCAGGGGCCCTTTCGGTCTGGTCAGAGACCCCTCCGATCTGCGCAGGGCCCCCTTGAACTTTCCAGAGGCCCTCTGGTCTGTCCAGGGGCCCTCCAGCCTTCTATGAGGCCCTTCCAACCTGGCAAGGGACTGCGCTGGCTGCTTTGTCGCCTTGCCGACATGTTCAGAGGGCCCTCCGACCTGCGCTGGGGTCCCTCCGTGCTGACTAGGGGCTCATTTGGCAAGTTCAGGGGCCCTTCTGACCCAACCAGAAGCCCTTTCGGTTTGATCAGGGGCCATCTGACCTATACAGGAGCCATTTGAACTTCCCAGGGGCCCTCCATCCTGCCCAGGGGCCCTTATGACCTGCCAAGGGACTACGCTGGCTGCTTTGTCGCCCTGTCGACATGCTCAGGGGCCTCTCCGACCTGCCCAGGGGCCCCTCTGTGCTGGCTAGGGGCCCATTCGACGTGTTCAGGGGGGCCTCTGACCCGCTCAGGGGCCCTTCCGGTCTGGACAGGGGCCCATCTGACATGTACAGGGCTCTTTTGAACGTCCAATGGGCCCTCTGGTCTTTCAGAAAGGGCCTTGTTGGCCCTAAAGGGCCTCTGAGTGCTCTGTCTTCCGACTCTAAAGAACCCATGCTACCGCGCTTCACGTGGTCTCGTCGGCCCTTTTCGGCGCGCCGCGCGCCGAAGAGCCCCCTGGCCTCCAGGGGGAGGGGGAGGGGGGGGGGGGGGGGGGCTCCCGACTCTCCCCCTCTCCCTGGCTACGTGTCTGGCTGCTATGTTTGGGTAAATAATGCTAATGAAAAGAACTGTTATTGAATTCTTCTTCTAATAGAAATGCACGTTCAACCATCAGACAATTAATTCACTGATACAAATAGAGATAATTAAAGTGATGCAGATTGGGCGCTTTGCCCCAACCCTAGGGAAAAGCGCCCTCTACCTTGGGGAAAAACACTTCCTGTGCATTTCTGGTTGGGGTTAATCACCCCTTTCATAATTAAGTAAGTAAACAAATACCCAGTGTTTTGAGATTATTTAATTATTTTTAGACATACATTTTTTTTATAAAATAAATTTAGTCCGAATGTTTTTGAAGAATGGATTTCCGAAGTCAGACCCCGCGCTAAGCATAGCTTGTTGCGCAGGCCCTAACCCTACTACCCGATCAAGCAATTCCTGGCGTCCGGAAGAATTTAGAAGCGAAAGTTGTACGTGCCCGACATACCTGGACACGGTCCGCCCCGCCCTCTGACGTCACCTGACCGCGACCGCTGAGTGCGACCGCTGCCACCGGAACATACATGGTTGCACTTCCGTCTGTTCTTAGTTTTTATTTTAATAATTTTAACCTCATTTGTAATTCAATTTAACTTAAGTTGTCCCAATGGCACTTTGCCCCGGTAACCAACTGCCGTATTGCCCCGCAACATCCATCTTGTTACGGTCCAATCTTGTTCTGACCATGCATGTTAGAGGCGCTCAGGATTGTGTGTAAACCAAAGGACAATAATCTGTGAAAGTGTAGGCAGAAACTTGCGAATCGATAACGAGTTTATTCCTGTCAGTTCCAATGTTTAAAATGCTCAATTTTGACATTAAAATGATGAAAACCCTGTCTTACTGCACAGCGTTGTCACGGACGTGATGCTGAACCGGAAAGAGCGGACGTCAGTTCATTTTAGCGCCCTCTCGGAGATGACGCCGTCGTGTCTGCTCAAAGTCATTGCATTTCCGAGGTATTGCCATCGGGCGAATTGCCCCGGGGGTGCGCTTTGCCCCGGTCTACCCTATGTTCGTCTCTCGAAGATTTTTCTTTAGAAGTGCTTAACAATGGGATGGTAGGTACACAGTGGTGTGTTAAACAGGTATTGTTTGGTACGCGCTATTGTATGGAGCCTCGGTCTTTGCAATAGGCCAGAACACAGAGCTGCATAAAGCATGAACATTGAACATGACATATACCCGTGTGGGGGACCGTTCATAAGTGCCACGGATTCATAAGTGCCAGAGCTTATAAGTGCCACAATTCATAAGTGCCCAAGATTCACAAATCACAAGTGCCCAGGAATCACAAGTGTCCAGGATTCATATGTGCCTAGAGTTCATAAATGCCCAGAGATCATAAGTGCCATGAATGCAAAAGTGTCCAGGGTTCATAATGCCCCAAACGTGATTGGCTAATGAGGAGGCCGGATGAACGTCAGCTTGACCAATAGGATCGGCTGCTAGACAGCAGGAGGCGGAGCATATCCCAAGCGTTGTTCGGGTACACTCTCTGGCAGCGCACTGAGCTTTTTGCTTTTTAGTCACGAGCGAATCTTAGGCCGACCCTATCGGACTTAATGGCGTAGGCCTGTTTACTATTCGATCGGACTCGGACTTAATGGCTACGAGCGAATTTTAGGTTTCGTCCCGATCGTGCTTAATGGCGTGGTTAGGTTAGGTTAGGCTAGGTTAGGTTAGGTTAGGTTAGGTTAGGTTAGGTTAGTTGTTTCCTGCCACACTCTGGTCCATGGGCTAAGTGCGCTGCCAGAGAGTGTACTTGAACGACGCTTGGGATAGGCTCCGCCTCCTGCTGTCTAGCAGCCGATCCTATTGGTCATGCTGACGTTCATCCTGTCTCCTCATTAGCCAATCACGTTTGGGGCGTTATGAACCCTGGACACTTGTGAATTCGTGGCACTTATGATCTCTGGGCATTTATGAACGCTGGGCACTTATGAACTCTGGGCACTTGTGAACTCTGGGTACTTATGAACTCTGGGTACTTGTGAATCCTGGGCACTTGTGAATTCTTGGCACTTATGAATCCGTGGCACTTATGATACGGACCCCCAGTGTGCACTGTGAGCAGCACGGTGTCGCCATCTGGCCTATGCACTGCCGCTGGAGGTAGCTCTGTAGAGACCTCAGCTGACGTCCCGCTCCCTTAGTTCGCTGCTGCCCCAACAGATGTCACTACTGCGAGCTCAGTGCGCGCCCGTCGCGGCGACGAGACGAGTGCGTGCGTGCCTGGATGGGCGGCAGCGCGGCAGTCTTCGGGTGCTCTCAGGTGGTGGCAGTCGCGTGTCCGGTGCTCTTCTGTCCTCCTCACGACCAACAGGTGAGTGCACTACGGCACGACATGACACGGCACGACATGACACGGCACGGCACGGCACGGGACGACATGACACGGCACGGCACGGCACGGCACGGCACGGCACGGCACGGGACGACAGGGCACACCACTGCGCGGCAGGGCAGGACACGGAACTACATACATTACATGATAGGGTACAGCACGTCAGGGCACGTCACGACAGGGCACGGCACGGCATGACACGGCACGGCACGGAATGACACGGCACGGCACGGCATGACACGGCACGGCACGGCACGGCATGACACGGCACGGCACGGCATGACACGGCACGGCACGTCATGACACGGCACGGCACGGCATGACACGGCACGGCACGGCACGGCACGGAATGACACGGCACGGCACGGCATGACACGGCACGGCACGGAATGACACGGCACAACACGGCACTGCCGGGGCGGACCCGGGGGGGGGGACGGGGCTGACAGCCCTCTCAATGAAAATTGGCGCCTCTGCGCCGAAGGCGCAATCTAGTGCGCCTATCTCTTAATTTTCTTAAATGGAAGGCGCCCCAACTGGTAAGCAGTAGCCGCCCACAACAAAAAAATGTTCAGAGGCACTGCAGGCGCTCCTATGGAAAATAACGTTTAATGGACCGAAGGACACGGTTATTTTCGCCGAGAAGGCGCCTATTGATGCGCCGACAGAACCCAGATGTGCACTCCGAATCTGAGGAGGGCGCCCTACATCCGAGGAGGGCGCCCTCAAACTCATAGAGGGCGGCCCCAAACCCATTGAGGGCGCCCCAAAATCCCGGAGAGGGCACCCCGATCCCGAAAAGCATCCCGAACTTCGGAACTTCGGAAGGGCGCCCTCGAAACTAGGAAGTGTGCCCTCAAACGCGATGAGGCGCACCCCGAATCTGAGGAGGGCGCCCCAAACCCATGGAAGGCGCCCCCAAATCATAGCCCTGTCAAAATAGTTTTGGTGTGTTACAATAGTGAGTTATTTTGGTGCGACACTGCAATTTGTTCCACAACAACCTTGCCGCCCCTCATGACCATGGCGCCCCGTCAGGTGCCGAAAAATGCGCCTCTTGGGCCGGCGCGGCATGATACGGCATGACACGACACAGCATGACACGACAGGGCACATCATGTTACACGATCAGATTACGAAAGGGATTGGATCAATACACTAGATAATTCATCCAATTAAATTTTATTCCTAAGGATAGGACTGAATCAGAGAACGTTCTGGAATGCATTTGGGCGCAGGGCCTATTTTTATATGTTAACTGGGGAGAAAATTCCCCCCCCCCAGTGAGCCGTTTGCCCCCCCCCCCCCCCTCCCCAGTCAAGAAATGTTGCCCACCCTGATTTCAGTATTTCCATGTCGTTTTTCGCTTGATAGGTATTCAATTCAATTCAAATATGCTTACCTGGTGATAAATGCATACAAATTCAATGCAAATGTCATGATATTGCTAAGTTTTAGCATTTTCCAGCCAAAATAAGTATCTTTAACCCGCCATTGACTGGGGGGGGGGGGGGGGCGTTTAACGCCCCACTTCAGTGGTTATCCACTGAAGAAGGCTCATAGCCGAAAATATATTTTGGATTTTCTTTTGCAATTTGATACTAATATGAGCATGAGGTTACACTTCATTATATTTGTTTCTAAAATATTCAAAAAAAAACGGAAGATATGTCAGAGAACCATGCCTAGGCAACTACGATGCCACATTTCAAACTGATATCTCCATTTTTGACTGACTTATAAATCTAAAGTATGGGTAACTTATGATGTCATGTTTTGAAATTGCGTTGTTTGGCTTTTATTGACTAGATACAGACAAATAAATGCCACCACTGTATTTGTGAGACAAAACTGGTCTAGCAACATGCCTTTTTTGTTTAGATTTAACAATGTAAAATGTTGACCTTCGGTGACCTGAACTTGACCTGAAATTGACATTTACTTCACGTAAATGAATTCAGGTGGTAAAATGACTATCACTATCGAATTATACGTGGAAAATAAATCATAAACATGTGTTGCATGACTTTCGTAGATATTTTAAGCATAGTGACCTTTTGTGACCTGATCTTGACCTTGACCTTGGCCAACAATCTCACTTTAGCTCATGCGGGATATGTATCATACCTTTGGCAGCACTTTGGATGAAACTGGTCGTAATCGAAGGCTTTGGATGGAAAATATGGCCCATAAACTCAAATACGCCGATTTTGACCTTTGACCTGACCGTGACCTGACATTTGACCTTACTTTAACGTTTTTGGGCATGCTTTAGATTTGTCTCATTGAGAGCTTTCGATTGCCGCCTTGCGCATCTCTCTGCGATCATTGATTCGGAAGATAACCAGGGGGCGTTTAACGCCCCCCCCCCCCCCGTCAATGGCGTTCTGCTGAGACCCCAGCCAATGCCGGGTTAAATGATTTCCGGAATATCTCGAATTTCAATATTCTTTGAACAATTTCTCATTAGCGGCAGAGTTGGGGAGATCGGGGGTTGTTGGATCAGGAACGTCGCCACACAATTTGGAGTGGGTGGGGGCAACTGCTGAGCCGAGATTGTGTTCAAATTTGGTGTGTGGTTAGGGATCTCTCAGCCGCCACTTTCCCACAAGTCAGGGGAGTGCTTCTTCACGTGCGCACGTGTGCACCACGTATTTGTATCTCAGAAACTACTTCCCTGCTCGAGTTGGAATTCACCTAACATTTCCTTCGCGTTCGCTCGTTCATCGCCAACTACGGCGCCTCACTGGTTCGATACAAAAAAGTTATGGAAGAAAAATGACGAATGCGGAATGACCTCAGGGTGAATAGATTTTACCTCGTGGAGGTCACAGGATCACAGGACTACCACATGGATCTTTGCATTGGCGGATCCAGAACGGGTGGTTTTTTTTTGGGGGGGGGGAATTAAAAAAGTTTCACACAATTCTGAAAACGCATCGGATTTGGCTTGCTTATGCATTGGTAGCTGGGTTTAAAACTAACTTTCCTTAATAAAGGTTCCTTAGATTTTCTTCTATATCAGGAAATGTGTCAATCTTGCGCCGATTTCAGGCGGTTTGGGGCGGGGGGGGGGGGGGGGGGGGGGGGGGGGGGGGGGGGGGTGGGGGGCAATTGTGCATTTTGCCCAACCGTAGATTCGCCACTGGATCTTTATATTTGCAAAAGATGCGGGACTCTATGCATGTCTATGATTTATATGCATTTTCATGTTTCCCCAATTACTTATAATTGGGAGGTCACAAATAGACTTCACCTTAGGTCACCGATGTAAAATAATTCGAAATCGCAGAATTGTAGGTGTTTATGACCTGATTAAATCCCGTGAGTATCTAACTGATCAGTCAAACAATGTGGCTGCGGCAGGACCTTACATTTTTGAAGGTGGGATCACTAGATTTGACTTGTGACGTGACCTGAGGAGACCCGAGGTAAACAAATTAACAGGATTTGGGCAATTGATAGGCAAGCAGCTGTAACAAAAATGGCGGAGCGAAATGGCGTAGTTTTCCGCTATTTCCAAAAAACCTAAGGGGGAGGGTATGTCCGCCCCCTGGATGCCCCACTGGCGCAGGGATGTAGGTTTCTATTCAGTTGGGGGGTTTCAGCCCCCCAAAAACTGGGGCTTCAGCCCCCCCCCCCAACTTCGACGAGGAAGTGGGTCAAATCCGGGGAGAAATGTGGATTTTGTGGATTTTGATGGTACTTTAAGCGATTTTTTCCAGCTCAGCCCCCCCCCCCCCCCCAACTTGTTTGGAGAAGCTACGCCCTTGCATTGGCGGATCCAGGGGGCGGACATCAGGGGCAAATACAAGAACCACAGGAATTTGGGGGGGGGGGGGGGCGCATGCAATACAAATATGCCCCTCCCCCTGCGCGTTCCTTGCACTGAACGTGAAAAACAATGATCTTAGGAGAAAACTTCATGAAATCGGAAGTTTTTCTTCTTCTCTCAAGTGATTGACAGGGGGGCATCAGGGGGGGAAAATGACCCCCCCCCCCGGTATCTGAGAGGGGCATTCAATACAAGTAGGTACCCCCCCCCCCCCCACACACCACACGAGCGTTACCTGCACTGAACGTGAAAAACAATGATCTTAGAGAAACTTCATGAAAACGGAAGTTTTTCTCGAGTTGAAGTTTGTATGTATCCTTTTCTTTCAATGATAGACAAAACAGCGCACCTGATGCAATTCAAGCAGCTCTGGGAGACCTACGCCCTGCTGGGGAGGGGGGGGGGGGCAGATTATGCCCCTCCCGGATTTTCTCAATTACTTTAAAACTGTGATAGGTATCCGCGTGAGAACTTTCAACACCTTATACGGCATCAATTCTACGTCTTTTCACCAATGTCAATGAAATTAATGATCAATTTTGGAGATAATAACGTTTTAATGACGTCATGTCATGCCATTTTTGGTGGAAAAACAATAAATGTTTGACAAATTTAAAAAATAGAGTTTCAAAGCGAATTGCAAATAAAAACGTCAAAGGAAGGAAATGACATTCTATTCCAAATGGCTATATCGGATTTGTGATTTTTTGTTTTTTGACTCCCCAAAATATTTTTTTTCTCTCGAAAAAATGTCCACATTTTTGTGTGAATTCGAAAAGTGATTTCTTAAGCTCGAATACTAAAATAAGGTGACCGGCCCAAGTCCGCGGAGGAAAAAATGGGGGGTACCTTTTTGACCACAAAAAGATGCCCCAAAAACGGTTTTCCCCCCAGTGGTTTTCCCTTAAAATAGGCCCTGTTTGGGTGTGCACCGAATTATAATACATTTCAACTAGAATATTCAAGAATTAATTGATCAAAATGTTTTAACTGCTTCTATATATCTGGTGTACTATGATTCATCAACATGAATGTGGATAAATAACGTTCCTACGTATGAACTATGCAGCTAATAATTTCCTATACGATTGAACGAGTGCAGTGTACCTAGCCTAGCATTGGTCCATATCTTATCCAGAGGAAAAGTCCATGTGTTCGCGTTGGACTGGGATTCACGACGGTGTCGATTCTGAATCTGGATGAGAACTAGTTGGATGGACTTTTATGACATATTCGGCGAAGTACGAGAATGAAGGACACACTGGTTGTGATACGG
>JAXIVJ010017482.1:5000-25975 GCA_036785665.1 Chirona hameri
CTGTTCTGTCTGTCTGTCTGTGTCGTGTGTGTGTGTGTGTGTGCTGTGTGTGTGTGTGTGTGTGTGTGTGTGTGTGTGTGTGTGTGTGTGTGTGTGTGTCTGTGTCTGTGTCTGTGTCTGTGTCTGTGTCTGTGTCTGTGTCTGTGTCTGTGTCTGTGTCTGTGTCTGTGTCTGTGTCTGTGTCTGTGTCTGTGTCTGTGTGTCTGTGTCTGTGTCTGTGTCTGTGTCTGTGTCTGTGTCTGTGTCTGTGTCTGTGTCTGTGTCTGTGTCTGTGTCTGTGTCTGTGTCTGTGTCTGTGTCTGTGTCTGTGTCTGTGTCTGTGTCTGTGTCTGTGTCTGTGTCTGTGTCTGTGTCTGTGTCTGTGTCTGTGTCTGTGTCTGTGTCTGTGTCTGTGTCTGTGTCTGTGTCTGTGTCTGTGTCTGTGTCTGTGTCTGTGTCTGTGTCTGTGTCTGTGTCTGTGTCTGTGTCTGTGTCTGTGTCTGTGTCTGTGTCTGTGTCTGTGTCTGTGTCTGTGTCTGTGTCTGTGTCTGTGTCTGTGTCTGTGTCTGTGTCTGTGTCTGTGTCTGTGTCTGTGTCTGTGTCTGTGTCTGTGTCTGTGTCTGTGTCTGTGTCTGTGTCTGTGTCTGTGTCTGTGTCTGTGTCTGTGTCTGTGTCTGTGTCTGTGTCTGTGTCTGTGTCTGTGTCTGTGTCTGTGTCTGTGTCTGTGTCTGTGTCTGTGTCTGTGTCTGTGTCTGTGTCTGTGTCTGTGTCTGTGTCTGTGTCTGTGTCTGTGTCTGTGTCTGTGTCTGTGTCTGTGTCTGTGTCTGTGTCTGTGTCTGTGTCTGTGTCCTGTGTCTGTGTCTGTGTCTGTGTCTGTGTCTGTGTCTGTGTCTGTGTCTGTGTCTGTGTCTGTGTCTGTGTCTGTTGTCTGTGTCTGTGTCTGTGTCTGTGTCTGTGTCTGTGTCTGTGTCTGTGTCTGTGTCTGTGTCTGTGTCTGTGTCTGTGTCTGTGTCTGTGTCTGTGTCTGTGTCTGTGTCTGTGTCTGTGTCTGTGTTCTGTGTCTGTGTCTGTGTCTGTGTCTGTGTCTGTGTCCTGTGTCTGTGTCTGTGTCTGTGTCTGTGTCTGTGTCTGTGTCTGTGTCTGTGTCTGTGTCTGTGTCTGTGTCTGTGTCTGTGTCTGTGTCTGTGTCTGTGTCTGTGTCTGTGTCTGTGTCTGTGTCTGTGTCTGTGTCTGTGTCTGTGTCTGTGTCTGTGTCTGTGTCTGTGTCTGTGTCTGTGTCTGTGTCTGTGTCTGTGTCTGTGTCTGTGTCTGTGTCTGTGTCTGTGTCTGTGTCTGTGTCTGTGTCTGTGTCTGTGTCCTGTGTCTGTGTCTGTGTCTGTGTCTGTGTCTGTGTCTGTGTCTGTGTCTGTGTCTGTGTGGGTCGGGTCGGGTCGGGTCGGGTCGGGTCGGGTCGGGTCGCTGAGCGCTGGTGGTGAGTCTGGTGACTGGGGTGAGTCATCGTGTGCTGTTTTGACTGAGGTGAGTCATCGTGTGCTGTGTTGACTGAGGTGAGTCATCGTGTGCGGTTTTGACTGGGGTGAGTTATCTGTGTGCTGTTTTGACTGGGGCGAGTCATCGTGTGCTGTTTTGACTGAGGTGAGTCATCGTGTGCTGTTTTGACTGGGGTGAGTCATCGTGTGCTGTATTGACTGAGGTGAGTCATATGTGTGCTGTTTTGACTGAGGTGAGTCATCGTGTGCTGTTTTGACTAAGGTGAGTCATCGTGTGCTGTTTTGACTGGGGTGAGTCATCGTGTGCTGTTTTGACTGAGGTGAGTCATCGTGTGCTGTTTTGACTGAGGTGAGTCATCGTGTGCTGTTTTGACTGGGGTGAGTCATCTGTGTGCTGTTTTGACTGGGGCGAGTCATCGTGTGCTGTTTTGACTGGGGTGAGTCATCTGTGTGCTTTTTTGACTGAGGTGAGTCATCATGTGCTGTTTTGACTGGGGTGAGTCATCTGTGTGCTGTTTTGACTGGGGTGAGTCATCGTGTGCTGTTTTGACTGGGGTGAGTCATCGTGTGCTGTTTTGACTGGGGTGAGTCATCTATGTGCTGTTTTGACTGGGGTGAGTCATCTGTGTGCTGTTTTGACTGGGGTGAGTCATCTGTGTGCTGTTTTTGACTGGGGTGAGTCATCGTATGCTGTTTTGACTGGGGAGAGTCATCGTGTGCTGTTTTGACTGGGGTGAGTCATCTGTGTGCTGTTTTGACTGGGGTGAGTCATCGTGTGCTGTTTTGACTGGGGTGAGTCATCGTGTGCTGTTTTGACTGAGGTGAGTCATCGTGTGCTGTTTTGACTGGGGTGAGTCATCTGTGTGCTGTTTTGACTGGGGTGAGTCATGTTGTGCTGTTTTTACTGGGGTGAGTCATCTGTGTGCTGTTTTGACTAAGGTGAGTCATCTGTGTGCTGTTTTTACTGGGGTGAGTCATCTGTGTGCTGTTTTGACTGGGGTGAGTCATCGTGTGCTGTTTTGACTGGGGTGAGTCATCTGTGTGCTGTTTTGACTGAGGTGAGCCATCGTGTGCTGTTTTGAGTGGGGTGAGTCATCTTTGTGCTGTTTTGACTGAGGTGAGTCATCTGTGTGCTGTTTTTACTGGGTTGAGTCATCTGTGTGCTGTTTTGACTGAGGTGAGTCATCGTGTTCTGTTTTGACTGGGGTGAGTCATCTCTGTGCTTTTTTGACTGGGGTGAGTCATCTGTGTGCTGTTTTGACCGGGGTGAGTCATCTGTGTGCTGTTTTGACTGGGGTGAGTCATCTGTGTGCTGTTTTGACTTGGGTGAGTCATCTGTGTGCTGTTTTGACTGGGCTGAGTCATCGTGTGCTGTTTTGAGTGGGGTGAGTCATCGTGTGCTGTTTTGAGTGGGGTGAGTCATCTGTGTGCTGTTTTGACTGGGGTGAGTCATCTGTGTGCTGTTTTGAGTGGGGTGTGTCATCTGTGTGCTGTTTTGACTGGGGTGTGTCATCTGTGTGCTGTTTTGACTGGGGTGAGTCATCTGTGTGCTGTTTTGACTGGGGTGAGTCATCTGTGTGCTATTTTGACTGGGGTGAGTCATCTCTGTGCTGTTTTGACTGGGGTGTCATCTGTGTGCTGTTTTACTGGGGTGAGTCATCTGTGTGCTGTTTTGACTGGGGTGAGTCATCTCTGTGCTGTTTTGACTGGGTTGAGTAATCTGTGTGCTGTTTTACTGGAGTGAGTCATCTGTGTGCTGTTTTGACTGGGGGTGTGTGTTCTTCTGTGTGCTGTTTTGACTGGGTGTGTGTGTTCTGCAGGCGTGAGTTGCGACGCGTGTCTGCGGACCAACTTCCGCGGCCGGCGCTACAAGTGTCTGATCTGCTACGACTACGACCTGTGCGCCATCTGCCACGAGGCCGGCTCGACGACCACGCGCCACACCGCCGACCACCCGATGCAGTGCATCCTGACCAGGGCCGATTTCGGTGAGCGGTGATACGGGGCCACCGCGCCGCCGGCCTCTCCACCGGACGCAATGGTGTGATGCGGGGGTGGGGGACAGAAACATGCTGGGCAGATACATAAGAGCTGTTGAATTTGTGCAGCGAACGCCCGCCATCCAGTGGCGGGTTACCGTGATCGTAGTGATCCTTCGTCAATAGTCGGGCCGGGCATGACACCGCCGGGCTCAGTTGGCACCTGCACTTCTCATCGGCCTTCTGCTTTCGGTTTTGTCCAGTTTATGATATTTTTTTTTTGTTTTTTTTTTTGTTGGGGCGCGACGACTGTTTATATATGATGGTTTCGAATGTGACAGGAACTTTGCCTGTATCATTTGCGTGCAAAGCATTCAAAGCATGACGACCAGCCATTTCAAATCGTCGCTAAAACGCCACCTCATGCAGCGATGAAGTGCACCTTCATTGCACCGGACGGTGACTTGTGTGTTGTATGTGTTTTGTGTGTGTGTGTGTGTGTGTGTGTGTGTGTGTGTGTGTGTGTGTGTGTGTGTGTGTGTGTGTGTGCGTGCGTGCGTGCGTGCGTGCGTGCGTGCGTGCGTGCGTGCGTGCGTGCGTGCGTGCGTGCGTGCGTGCGTGCGTGCGTGCGTGCGTGCGTGCGTGCGTGCGTGCGTGCGTGCGTGCGTGCGTGCGTGCGTGCGTGCGTGCGTGCGTGCGTGCGTGCGTGCGTGCGTGCGTGCGTGCGTGCGTGCGTGCGTTGCGTGCGTGCGTGCGTGCGTGCGTGCGTGCGTGCGTGCGTGCGTGCGTGCGTGCGTGCGTGCGTGCGTGCGTGCGTGCGTGCGTGCGTGCGTGCGTGCGTGCGTGTGTGTGTGTGTGTGTGTGTGTGTGTGTGTGTGTGTGTGTGTGTGTGTGTGTGTGTGTGTGTTTATGTACGCCCGTGTTTTCTACTATTTGTCCCATACACTGACGCGGGAGCTTAATAGCCACAGTCGCCTGTGGATGCTCCCAAGATGTACAATAAATAAATAAATAAATAAGTGCAGGGTCATGGCCCACTGGCCTCACTGCAAGCATTCTGTCCACATACTCTTCATGTGGTGCCTACTTCCTACAGTGTTAATGGAGTGTTAATGGAGTGTTAATGGAGCAACTATTCGCACTGAGAAGGTGGGTCCTATGTGCAGCACTTCCCCCAATTTAAGTGGATTGGGATTACACACCATGCACAGTGGATGGTGGTGTTGATGGTTCACACAGCAAGCTCTGCATATTAGAAGCTGTGGTTCTTGAAATAGAATATTAACTGTTTCGACTTGCCTACAGAAGTGCTATCTCAAATGCATGATACATAAATCAGACAGTCAAACCATAGTTAATGCAGCCTGTATGTCATATTGTTAGTTAAGCTATTAAACTACCGGAAATGTGACAGTGGAGTACGTTTACTGCTGTATTAAAGGGAAGTAATGACCCTTTTCCCACAAAAATGGATTTATCACTTGAAAGCGACAGACGAGATAAAAATATATTGTAAATTTATTACATTTTGCATATAAACATTCCTACTGAAAGATATTTTAAGTTACAGTTGATAAGCGATCCACGCTTATAATGGTCGATACTCTCAAGTACTGGGTAACGAATTCGGTGTTCACCAAAATCCGGTATTGCTTTTTGACGAAATGGTATGCAAAATATGCTGCTTCCACTCTGTGTATCGTGATTACGTGCCCTACTGCCCTTAACCCGCGCACTGCAGGCTCTGTGTATGGTGATTACGTGCCCTACTGCCCTTAACCCGCGCACTGCAGGGGTTATCGTGATTACGTGCCCTACTGCCCTTAACCCGCGCACTGCAGGGGTTATCGTGATTACGTGCCCTACTGCCCTTAACCCGCGCACTGCAGGGGTTATCGTGATTACGTGCCCTACTGCCCTTAACCCGCGCACTGCAGGGGTTATCGTGATTACGTGCCCTACTGCCCTTAACCCGCGCACTGCAGGGGTTATCGTGATTACGTGCCCTACTGCCCTTAACCCGCGCACTGCAGGGGTTATCGTGATTACGTGCCCTACTGCCCTTAACCCGCGCACTGCAGGGGTTATCGTGATTACGTGCCCTACTGCCCTTAACCCGCGCACTGCAGGGGTTTGCGCCGAACACGAACTGCAAGGGGGGGGGGGGGGGTTGATTTCCGCCCCCCGTGAGATCTCGAAAACTACGCTATGTAGCGACAAGCGGAAAACGGCATTTGATAGGTTGATACACGTTCTATCGAAAGTATTTCATTTTTTTTTAGGTCAGGTCAAAATTGAGGTCACAAGAGGTTATCAAATGTCAAATTTTCAATTTTTAAACTGTTTTAGGACTTCGCTCCAGAAATTTCCATATATCTCGGAAACTATGCTAGTTAGAAACAAACGGAAAGAAGCAAACGCCAGCCAGTGAAATTTTGAATCGATAAGGTGTCCTCAAATTTGATCTCAGGTCAATATTTGAGGCTCCAGAGGTCAAAGTTTTTTTTGTGCAAAATTGTTTTTCGCCATTAACTTTTTACTTAATAAAGATAACGGAAAACTGTTTACGCCATTATGTTTATCTCGTCAAGGCGCTTCGAATGATATACATGGTGACCTTGTTATCCCGCGAGTTACTGTGGTATATTTCATAACGCGACTTACTGGGGGGGGGGGGGGGGGAGGGCTATTTTTGCCCCCCCCCCCCTCGGATCTCCGGAACTACTGGACCGAATGTAAAAATTCAAACGGCATTCGATAGCCCTGGGAAATTTATCGAGGGAAACATAATATTGTTGACCTCGGGGTCACCGATGACGTCACAGGTCAGGTCAAGTACAAAATGTTTGACCGTATCGGAAGGTCTCGATGGATGGAATTGTCGCGCAAGATTGCGATATTAAACGCATAAGCTGTCGATAAATCGGTATGATTCGTGTGTCTGACACTTCTAAGTACCTTTCTAAGCTGTTCATGACTGGATTAGGTCAAGGTCATACAAGGTCACGAGGTAAAACTGCAGATTACGGTCATTAGGCGTTGTAACACATGTTTATGGGTTTGTATTTCTTCTAGAACGCGACAAATGACCTTAGAACATTGTTTGTTCCATATAAATAAAAGTAAAAAGCAAAAACGGAATTGCGTTTTTTATGCATAGTTACGCTGTGAGAGGTGGTCGATTTGTGTCATTTAAAGGTCATAAGTCATTCATTTTTGAAGATATCGACTTCAAATTTGGTACACATATTCATTGCACACGTCTCGATCACATATATGCCGGTTTTGGATAATTCTGATTTTGTCTTGAAAATTTGGTGAAAACAAAAACAATATTTGGATTTCTCAAAATTTTGAATTACAAAAAAAAACTCAAATATCTGAGATAGCAGTTGGATAGCCCGGTCTATTGTCAGTATTTTGATTTACGACAATTGAGTTTATATCAAACATCGTACCTTTGACAGCGTTTTCCGCAAACCATTATTTTGCAACAAAAACCGAAGGACATGACGTCACTGACGTCATTCCCGGTTGACCTATCATAACCTCATATTTGTCCTTTTTTGCCAACATGTGTAGAATTGATGTGAGAGAAGGTACTGCAAGTTTGGTGACGATACCGGTGTTCGTTTAGGAGTTAGTGCAAAATAACGAGGGGGGGGGGGGGGGGAGGGGCAACAAATAGCCCCCCCCCTCCCCCAGTAACTCGCGGGTTATGTCAACTAAAAAATTTGACCTCAGGTCAAGGTCAATTGGTGACCCAAGTAGGGCATGTTGCATATGGGAAGCCGTGTCTCGACAAGACAAATACATTGCTGTCTCTCTTACTTCTCTGTCTTCATTATGTCGAGAGTTATTGACAAAAAAGTGATGGTGACCTCGCATGACCTCAAATGACCCCATAGGGGTCACTGAAGAAAACTTACACTTGGATCATCAAGAATATCCTATAATGACATGATCCAGAAGTAATTGGACTAATATCATGCATATCCTTGAAATAGGAAGCATTTGTATATTTTCCCATTGACTTATGGGGAGGTTACGAAACTGACCTGACGTTAGGTCACCGATATAAAAATTCCGAGATAAACGAATTGTAGGTACTTATGCCCTCATGACATCCTGTAAGTTTCAAACTGATCGATGAGAAACTCTTGCTTTGGCATAACTGCAACATTTTTTTTGGAGGTGGGGTCACTTGACCTGGTCTGGTGACCTGAACTGAGATGACCCCAGGCAATTTTTTTTTCTCAAAGTGTACGCAATTGATGTCCTAACAGGTGTGCCAATTCCCGGCGGCGCTGCGCGCCGCCGTTTTTCGCTATCGGCGAAAAACCTGAGAGGGGGGGGGGGGGGGGGGGGGGCGGAAATCAATCCCCCCGCAGTGCGCGGGTTAAAAATCAACAAACATTGAATAAAAAAGCAACCAGATTAGCAGTTAACTTATGCACCCAACGACGGCCTAGTTAGTGGTTGCGACCACAAATTTGTGAAATTTGTTTCAACATTGTATTGTCAACATTAGGAGTTTTTTTTTGTTTGTCTGTGGCTGTATATAACACTATGCTTAACCCGGCATTGACGGGGTTCTCAGCAGAACGCCATTGACGGGGGGGGGGGGGAGGTGGCCCCCACCTATATAACAAAATACTTTTGTTTAACGCCCCCTGGTTATCTTCCGAACGCAGAAGGATCGCAGCGAGACGCGCAAGGCGGAATTCAAAAGCTCTCAATGAGATGAATCCAAAGCATGCTCAAAAATTTCAAAGTGAGGTCAAATGTAAGGTCACGGTCAGGTCAAAGGTCAAAATCGACGTATTTTAGTTTATGGGCCATACTTTCCAGAAAAAGCCATCGATTACGACCATGATCACCCAAAGTGCTGCCAAAGGTATTATACCCATCCAGCATGGGCTAAAGTTAGATTGTTTGCGAAGGTCAAGGTCGAGGTCAGGTCACAGAAATTCACTATGCGAAAAATATCTACGAAAGTCATGCAACACATGTTTTATGGGTTATTTGCCATGTTGAATTCGATAGTGATAGTCATTTTACCAACTCAATTAATTTACGTGAAGTTATTGTCAAGTTCAGGTCAAATTCAGGTCACTGAAGGTCAAAATTCGAAATTGATAAATATAAATAAAGAAGACATGTTTATGGACCAGTTTTCTCTTAGGAATACAGTGCTGGCATTGATTTGTCTGTATCTGGTAAATAAAAGCAAAAAAACGCAATTTCGAAATATGACGTCATTAGTTACCCATACTTTAGATGTCTAAGTCGGTGAAAAATGGAGATATCTGTTTTAAATGTGTTATAGTAGTTGCCTAGGATAGTTCTCTAACATCTTCCGGTTTTTGAATATTTTATACAATTTTGATTTTGTGATAGTTCCCCCCTAAAAAAAACAAGTTTTCTGAGTTTTTTGGAGTCAAAAACTAAAATAAAATAAAAATCCGAGATAGCAGGGTTGTAGCCCTTGCAATTTGCTATCTTTTGCGTTTTTCTATTGCATTTTCTATTGCATATTTGCGTTTTTCTATTGCATTTTTGCGTTTTTCTATTGCATCTACGGCCTGGCAAATTTTAGCTGATTTGGGTGTAAAACCCGTGTGTAGTGACGTCACTAAATTCGCTATAACTCGAGAGAGAGAAAAAATCGACGAAATTTCTTCATTTTTCACCAAAGACGTAACCTTGATTTATAAGAAGGTACCCGAAGTTTTACGTTGATAGCGCTATTAGTTTTTCAGCTATTGCGAAAATTCAGCAGGGAGGGGGGTGGAGGGGAGGGGAGGGGAGGGGAGGGGAGGGGAGGGGAGGGGAGGGGAGGGGAGGGGAGGGGAGGGGAGGGGAGGGGAGGGGAGGGGAGGGGAGGGGAGGGGAGGGGAGGGGAGGGGAGGGGAGGGGAGGGGAGGGGGCGTTAAACGCCCCCCCCCCCAGTCAATGGCGGGTTAACAGGCGACCTGGAGGGCCTCTGATAATTACACGCCCTGGAGGTGGTGGGGGGGGGGGGGGGGGGAATTGGGAATTCCCCTCTCCCTATGATCTCGAAAACCACGCAACGTAGCACCAAGCTGAAAACGGCGTTGATAGCTCGAGACAGCCTCTATCGAAAGTATATCGGTCTTTATTTTAGGTCAGGTTAATATTGAGGTCACCAGAGGTCATCAAAGGTCAGATTTTCGAGTCTTAGGACTTCGCTTCGAACACCCCAAAATATCTCGAAACTATGATAGCTAGGAACAAACGGAACCCAATCGAAAGCTCTTTAAAAATCCAATCGCACTTGGTGTCCTCAGATTTGAGCTCAGGTCAGTTTAGGCTCCAGAGATCATCAAATGTCAAAAATACTTTTTTTTTGGGGCAAAACTGTTTTTCGCAAATAACTTTTTACCTAATAAAGATAAACCAATACGTTTGACGCCATCGTGTTTGTCTCGTCAAGGCACTTCGAATCATATTCATGTTGATCAGGTTAGGTCAACTGATAAATTTTACATCAGGTCAAGGTCAAGTGGTGATCCAAGTAGGTCATGTTGCGTATTGGGAGACGTGTCTCGATGAGACAAACACAATGGTACCGTTTTCACTTCTCTATCTTCATTATGTCGATAGTTATTGACAAAACAGTGTTGGTGGTCACGACATTGACCCGACCTTAGGTCACCGATATCAGAAATTCGAAATATATACAAATTGTAGGTATCTATTAAAAAAAAAACTTAGGTCACCGATATCAGAAATTCGAAATATATACAAATTGTAGGTATCTATTACTTTATGAAATCCTGCAAGTTTGAAACCGATCGGCCTAAAACTGTGGCTGCAGTACGACCGCAAACGTTTTGGAGGTGGGGTCATCACGTGACCTGGTCTGGTGACCTGACCTGAGATGACCCGAGGTCAAGAATTTTACATAATGTGGGTAGTTGATTTCCGACCAGGTATGCAAGAAACGGCGGCGCTGCGCGCCGCCGTTTTTGCGCTATCCTCGAAAAACCTTAGTGGTGTGCCGATTTCGCCCCCCCCCCTCCAGTACGCGTGTTAAAGGGAATTAACACCTTTAACATTATTTTTTAACTGAGATAGCCAGATTGTCGGGAGTACTGAGAAATCTCCAAATCTGAATGCTTCCTTCCAAAACGACCTAGTTGCTGAGTTTCAACGCAACAACCGTTGGGTTTATTGGGGTTTATTTTAAAGGGACAAATCTCGTGACGTTTCGCATACGTCATCACTACTCAGTGGCGTGCACAGGATTCACTCCAGGAGGGGGCATTTTTTATCACGGGGGGGGGGGGGGGGTTACTCCCACCAAAAACTCATCTGATTTGGCCCACTATATTTGTAGAGGGGCATATTAAAAAAAAATCCCAAAAAATCTTAAATTTTCTCTCTCGAAATAGGGCCCTTCGGGCCTTATTGCCCGTTTGCCCCCCCCCCTCTTGGGTACGCCTATGTCACTACTCTACTGTGATTTGTACCGCAATTCGTTTTCGCTATTTGAACCGACCGCCACCGAAACGTATCATGTGTTTGGCAACATAATTGCAAGGAAGGCTCGTTCCTCGTCTGGCGTAGCCATTGCACAGTGGTTAATTTTCCGATTTAGCCCGCATAAAGTCCGGAAGCATGTTTTTCGGAATCTCAGTTTTTTTCTTACCGATAACAATTGGAAATTGTCTGTATTTTTCGAAAATCACCATGTTTTATCGATTTGAAAGCCTTATGCCACTGCAACTTGCGGTAAAAGTGGCGTCTTTCAGGAGGGGGGGGGGGGGGGGGCATGATCAAAACAAAACACGCTGGACGTTCAGTGGCGGACGGCTGACCGACCGCCCCCCCCCCCCGTCAACAACTTTTCGCTGACGGCCTGCTACCCCCGCTCAACAACTCTGAAAATACGCCACTGGATTACCTACCCCTCAAAAAAAAAGTATAGATCCGCCCTTGCTCAAAACTATATTGATCAATTGTTATTGTATATTGATGGCAAAGCAAAGTAAGAAAAAGCTAAGTCACGTTACCTACATTACATCGAAAAATACCTGCATGATTCATGACCAGGTAAAATAACATTTTTTTTTATTTAGTCTGAATGTTTTGTATGGATGGATTTCCGAGATCAGGACCTACGCCAAGCAGAGCTTGTTGCGCAGGTCCTGACCTCACCACCCGATCGCGCAATTCCTGTTGGCCGGCAGAATTTAGAGACGAAAGTTGTACGTGCCCGACATACACAGTGTTCTGAAATCGATATTCGGCAGGGTGTCTCCGAGGTAGTTTCAGCTTTGTTCATGAGGGGAAAACGAGGTCGAATGGATTTTTTTTTATGAGTAATTTTATTTTTGGCAAGTTTTTTAATCGACAAATGAAATTTCCAATCTAAATATGAACTATAATATAAACTTCATATATAATCTCCACAAGTGTTAAAGATCCAATGCATAAAATACTACATTGTCCTGCCCGTATTAAAGAATATCCTATGATTTTCTTCAAGTGAACGAGATGATACTACTAAATAATTATATTTTGGAGGACACTCATTTGCACACTCCACCCAACCATAAACAATATCTGTTTCGTAATGTCCTCACATTGCCTCATCATTGATCTAAAATGTATTTCCTCTTGATTTATAATAGTTATTAATCAATACATGTATCCATCTCAACATCAATACAATTTCCAGGGCCATTGTATCTAACCTATGATCAGTACTCATAACATGCAGTGCATTACAATGCAGTGCAGGGTATTATTCAATCAAAATGAATTGGACACTTCTGCTTCAATAACAATCCCTCCAAAATTCTACCACATATTTCACTTCCAATATGAAAATATCTGAAACATTTATTGCTTGTAAATTGTAATATAACAAATTATGTAACTTCAAATTTGTGGTCGCAAAACTAAATTACAACAATTCAATTGCCATAACATTGATATGGATATTTTTAACAATGACAACAGTATAAGCAGGCCCATGACATTTTGGGACTTTTCCTAGAATTGAATTCCGCATTTGGAGTCAACATTTTTAGTTCTTAATCTGAACAGAGGCGGTTCCAGGGCACGGTTTGGGGAGGATTCGGCGGCGACATTTGGCGATAATACGGAAATGCGATCTTAACAGTTTCTTCCTAATTACCTCAAGTATGAAGGAGTTACATCGGTTTACGGTGATTGCAACAAGTGCAAATTAGTTGATGTCAATGAAATATAAAAATTGCATGGCAGAGGCGGTTTCAGGGGCTTGAAAAGTTTTTTTTCCAGGAAGTATTCAATGCTTGGCGGGAAGCCAATAGAGCGATGTAAGGAGCATTTATAGCTATCAAGATGTAAAAGATAGTTTTTCCTTTCATTATTTGTATAAATTATTACATATAGAGTTGCAGGGGCGTGTTCAGGGACATGAAAGGGGGGGGGGGGGTGACTGGAATGGTGATGACGATATGCCAGCGATTACGGCGCAATAGACGGTTACTTTATAATTATATATGCACATATGAGGCCAGGAGAGGGAATACAATCATTATTTTGCAGAGGCGCGCTCAGGAATGGAAGAATGGGGTAATACTATTGCAATGAAACTAAGATGCATGGGCCTATAATGACATAACATATCTGCAGTTTTCGGATGAAACACGCACCACAGGGTACCCTACCAACGATTATGAGATAATAGGCGAGTCCAGGCAGGGTAAAAAGGGGGTAAGCAATGTGAATTGAAGTTATGAGTGAAATAGTCACTGTTGACTAGTTAGTATCATAATAGCGGATAATATACTTATCAAAAGGTCTTGCGCCTCCCCAGTTTGGATCCTGGATGCGCCTATGATGAAGTACAATATGCAAAAAGGAACTATCTACGATCAGTAACTTATTTATAGTGCTGGGTAGCAACATGCCTGCGGTTAATATTTTTTCCCTATTTGACCTCCCTTTTTCACTAATTTGGTACCGCCTATGGCAAAAAATATGATTTATAACTGTTTTGTCTATTGTCACAATAACTTGCCATTTCATTTATTAAAAAAAAAAATCGTTTCATTCCGCATTTACTTCACCCCCATATTGAGTGACCTGCACACGCCTATGTTTTTTGAATTTTCAAAAGTCATCGCCATATGTCAATCTCCAATTCAATCTCTATCCATTCCCATTGGTTGTGTTAAAATCGGTTGATAAACATGACAGCTGTGTTGGATCACATATACCACTAAAATTTGTAGTTTTTGCCCCCCTGTTGCCCCCTATCAAAAATTGCGATTTTTTTCATTTTTTAGAAATGTAGATCGTGTTGAGGGAACCAAGCGCCGTTTTATTTCTTCTAAATCGGACGGGTAGATCTCGAGATCTCCGGGGGGGGGGGGGCGGAATCCGCCCCCCTGTTACAAATAGCCAGGAGCATGTTACATATAGGGTTAAAACCGGGCTGCATAAGGACATACTGCAGACACAGGGGTGATTTAAATATGTAGGTGATTGTTGGTTGTTTGACTCGGTGCGTGACTGTATGTGTGTGCGTGCGCGTGCGCTAGTATGTCTGCTGACCCGATTCCACTGTTTTAGTCTTATAACCTGCGACCTAGAATAGCCCCGCTTCGCGTGGATTGGTTGCGTGACGTCAATAAATAAATAAATAAATAAATTATTCTAGCTGCACTTTGGTGAGGGCCGCTGCTGTGATAATCACCATACTTGTTACTTCAATACAACAGCGTCCGATTTGCTAGAACTGACGCATCACACAGGCACGAATGAACTTCAGCATAGTACACAGAGCAGAGCACAAACCGAAATTCACTGTGGCTCTGTACTTATCTCAGTCATCGCACTAACATACACTATCAGCACACTATGAACACCCAATCATACATTATCAACACACTACCACACGCTACCACCAAACACTAGCTCAGTTTTTGTTTTGCCTCAGCTGCTCCGTCACTGCAGAGTTAGTTCAGGCTTGTGGCCGCGCGGCGCGCGCTGCCACTACACACTGCCGGCACCATTCACGTAGTCCGTCAGGACCTGGCGGATACGGGCCGCCTCACCCGAGTGCGTGTTGATGCCAGCCCTGGTGATGTCCTGGGCAGGTGTGGCATCTCGCTCATCCGGCACAGGTGCAGAGCCGCGTCCGACGCCAGCGGCCTCAACCTTTCGTTGCCGCATGTGCAGGGCGCAGGTCGCCTTCACCAGCGTTGCCACCCTCTCCGGCGCGCAGCCCACCGTCCCTCGGTTTTTGCGCCAGCGCTGAGACATGATTCCGAACGCGTTCTCGACGCAGCGGCGCGCTTGGCTAAGGCGATAGTTCAATACGCGCCTGTTGTCCGCCTCCGGTCCCACGAGCGACGCCCTGGGATAAGGTCGCACACACATCATCGAGCCGGGTCATTTCGGAGCTGGCCGACAAGGAGGTGAAATTCGCCCTGCTTTTCTCGGCATGTCAGAACTGGCCGGATCCAGTGTCTCCCTCGGTGATGCTGTTCCTTGTGGCGTTGCTGACGTCGAAGCAGCCTCAAAATCCTGACCCGCTGCAGATAGGCAGTCAAGTTTCAGAGACAAGAATCGCCAGTGCCAGAAAGCGCCGCGCTGGCGCCAGAAGTCGACGGATCCATACCTGAAAGCAGATAAAACGTGCATGAGCATTCATTATCGGCCAATGAAGCATCTGGAAATATTTACATAGTAAAATAACACCCAAGGTCCCATTTCGGCATATTGTTGTATGACCAGATCAACCTGTGGAGCTAATGAACAGAGGTCAACTCCAGTGGCGGATCCAGGGGGGGGGGGGCATGAGCCCCCCTGGATCCGCCCGCACACCAAAATAAAGAGAGCAAAAAAAAAACGTGCAGCTACGCGGCGCAAATCATTCAGTGTTCTTTGAACCAAGGGCACTACCGCGGCGGTGTACCAGGGGCACCACCGCGCCGGTGAACCAGGGGCACCACCGCGCCGGTGTACCAGGGCCACCACCGCGCCGGTGTACTAAAGGCACAACCGCGCCGGTGTACCAAGGGCACCACCGCGCCGGTGTACCAAGGGTACCACCGCGCCAGTGAACCAAGGGCACCACCGCGCCGGTGTACCAGGGGCACCACCGCGCCGGTATACCAGGGGTACCACCGCGCCGGTATACCAGGGGTACCACCGCGCCGGTGTACCAGCGGCACCACTGCCCCGGTGAACCAAGGGCACCATCGCACCGGTGTACCAGGGGCACCACCGTACCGGTAGGCGGCATTGTGGGGCGAGGGGAGGCACCGGCGCACCGTGCCTCCTTGAATCCAGGAGGGAAAACAATGGTCTGGTGGCGCCATGAAATCACAAGCATTGGTCGCGGAAAGAAAACAAATGCAAAATGATGCTAAATTAGAATTGCTAAATTATGGCAAAACAAATGTCCCTTCATGTCTCCCGCCCCTTGGGCTATGAAGGGGCACCAACGTGCCTTTATACCAGAGGCAACAACGTATCGGACTCGAAGGGCCCTGAGGGCCCCCTTGGGCTGATACATATAGATTATAGAACCTTTCGATTTGTTTAGAGCCTAGTTATCCAGACAAAAGAAGAATAAAAAATTCGCGCCGCTACGCAGCGCAAATCAATCGGTGTTCTTTTCCAGTACAAAAGGGTCTAATATAGATTGTACACACTGGCGGCCGTGGGGGGTGATATGGGGCCATGGCCCCACCTTTGTCCTTAGATGGAGTGGGTGGGGGGGGGGGGGGGGTGTCTGTGTGTGTGTGTGTGTCTGTGTGTGTGTGTCTGTGTGTGTGTGTGTGTGTGTGTGTGTGTGTGTGTGTGTGTGTGTGTGTGTGTGTGTGTGTGTGTGTGTGTGTGTGTGTGTGTGTGTGTGTGTGTGTGTGTGTGTGTGTGTGTGTGTGTGTGTGTGTGTGTGTGTGTGTGTGTGTGTGTGTGTGTGTGTGTGTGTGTGTGTGTGTGTGTGTGTGTGTGTGTGTGTGTGTGTGTGTGTGTGTGTGTGTGTGTGTGTGTGTGTGTGTGTGTGTGTGTGTGTGTGTGTGTGTGTGTGTGTGTGTGTGTGTGTGTGTGTGTGTGTGTGTGTGTGTGTGTGTGTGTGTGTGTGTGTGTGTGTGTGTGTGTGTGTGTGTGTGTGTGTGTGTGTGTGTGTGTGTGTGTGTGTGTGTGTGTGTGTGTGTGTGTGTGTGTGTGTGTGTGTGTGTGTGTGTGTGTGTGTGTGTGTGTGTGTGTGTGTGTGTGTGTGTGTGTGTGTGTGTGTGTGTGTGTGTGTGTGTGTGTGTGTGTGTGTGTGTGTGTGTGTGTGTGTGTGTGTGTGTGTGTGTGTGTGTGTGTGTGTGTGTGTGTGTGTGTGTGTGTGTGTGTGTGTGTGTGTGTGTGTGTGTGTGTGTGTGTGTGTGTGTGTGTGTGTGTGTGTGTGTGTGTGTGTGTGTGTGTGTGTGTGTGTGTGTGTGTGTGTGTGTGTGTGTGTGTGTGTGTGTGTGTGTGTGTGTGTGTGTGTGTGTGTGTGTGTGTGTGTGTGTGTGTGTGTGTGTGTGTGTGTGTGTGTGTGTGTGTGTGTGTGTGTGTGTGTGTGTGTGTGTGTGTGTGTGTGTGTGTGTGTGTGTGTGTGTGTGTGTGTGTGTGTGTGTGTGTGTGTGTGTGTGTGTGTGTGTGTGTGTGTGTGTGTGTGTGTGTGTGTGTGTGTGTGTGTGTGTGTGTGTGTGTGTGTGTGTGTGTGTGTGTGTGTGTGTGTGTGTGTGTGTGTGTGTGTGTGTGTGTGTGTGTGTGTGTGTGTGTGTGTGTGTGTGTGTGTGTGTGTGTGTGTGTGTGTGTGTGTGGTGTGTGTGTGTGTGTGTGTGTGTGTGTGTGTGTGTGTGTGTGTGTGTGTGTGTGTGTGTGTGTGTGTGTGTGTGTGTGTGTGTGTGTGTGTGTGTGTGGGTGTGTGTGTGTGTGTGTGTGTGTGTGTGTGTGTGTGTGTGTGTGTGTGTGTGTGTGTGTGTGTGTGTGTGTGTGTGTGTGTGTGTGTGTGTGTGTGTGTGTGTGTGTGTGTGTGTGTGTGTGTGTGTGTGAGAGAGAGCTAGAGAGCGAGAGAGCGAGAGAGCGAGAGAGCGAGAGCTGTCCACCAGCAGCTTCACACCTCTCGAAAATCACCTCCTTTCTCCTAACCAGCACGGTTTTCGTCACGCCACGGAAACCGCGCTGACTTCCACATCCGACCATATCCTATCCGCCTTCGACCATGGAGAAGTATCCCTTCTCTGCCTGCTGGACTTGACCAAATGTTTCGATGTGATCGACCACTCAAAGCTCCTTACTAAATTACAGGCTCACGGAATCGACACATCTTGGTTCTCGGTATACCTGAGAAACCACACCCACAGTGTCAGCCTCACTGATAATCTGGGTGGTGTCAAAAAATCCCACCCCCTGCCCAATAACATCGGTATTTTCCAAGGCTCAGCTTTAGGGCCTCTACTCTACTGCGTGTTCGCTAACGACATCAGTAAATTTGCCGAAGACGCAGTAGTAGTCCAATACGCCGACGACACACAAATTATGGTCAGCGGCAAAAAGTCTGAAATTCAAACAGTCGTCACGCGCATGGAAAACGTTCTGGCCTCTCTTGACATTTGGTTCCGAGCAAACGGACTTAAAGTTAACTCTGCTAAGACCCAACTGATGCTCTTGGGCAGCCCACAAAATCTGCGCATTTTACCCGACATCAAAGTAACATTTCGCGACCATGATTTACTCCCCATTTCGGAAGCCAAAAACCTCGGCTTCACCTTTGATCGTTCTCTCAATTGGACAGCTCACGGTTCAATGATTACTAAACGCTGCTTTGTAGTTTTGAGTGGTCTGTCACATCTGCGGGGACACCTACCCCTGCCGTGATTCTCGCGCTTGTCAACGCCCTGGTCGTCTCGCAAATTATATATTGTATCTCGGTGTACGGCAGTGGCACCAAACAACCTCTCTCGCATTACACAATACTTAACTATTCAGCTACAGTAATTTTCGGCCGCAAAAAGTATGATCATGTGTCTGATTTGCTGAGTTGACTGGGGTGGCTCAGCGCGGAGCAACTTATGTCGTACCACGCCCTGAGTCTCGTGCACAAGGTGCGTTGTAACGGTGAGCCGGAGGTCTTGGCGGCCGGTCTCACCACTGTAGTCGTGGCTCGCGGCCGTGACCTGGACGTTGTCACGCGACAGGACCACCTGTTGTATGTACCGCGGTCCCGCACCGAAATGGGGAGGAGGCGGTTTGAGTGCAGGGGACCGGCGTCGTACCACGCCCTGCTACCCGATCTGTCGCGGCTCCCTCCGCACCTGTTCAGTCGCCGTCTGAGGCGGCACCTCAGCGATGGCCGGCCGGCACAGGTTTAATTCGTATGTCTCGATGAAAGTTTATATTTAGTTTTGACTAATGTGTGCTTGCAATTGTGTGACTTTTTGTTGTGTGACGTGTGTGTTTTTGTGCGTGTGCGTTGTATGTTCCGACCACATTCCTCTAGTTTTATATTTAACAGTGACGAAAGGTGGTAATAGCCGCAAGTATATTGCGGAATGCCTCAATAAACAGTATGAGTATGAGTATGAGTATGAGTATGAGTATGAGTATGAGTATGAGTATGAGTATGAGTATGAGTATGAGTATGAGTATGAGTATGAGTATGAGTATGAGTATGAGTATGAGTATGAGTATGAGTATGAGTATGAGTATGAGTATCTCGCTGCGCCACTGTCCCGCTGACGCCGCCGCCATCCCACCATCTGGCTGTCCCAGTCAGGGGCGCAACCACGTCCAACAAAGTGGTACGGACACATTGGTGTTGGGGGCGCCATCGCTCAAGGGGCGCCATCGCCAAAAAAAAACGCAATATCGCAAATGTGTCATTTTTTAGATGTAGGTAGTTGTATGTACAGTGCAGTGTTGTGTCCAATGTTGTGTCCATTTCCTCGGCACCACCAGGTCTGTCGGTGCTGCACGCAGTGGAATCCAATACAATTATCATAGCCCTCGTTCCCGAAATCGGGGCGAGGGCATACATAATTTCATTGGATTCCACTGCGTGCAGCACCGACAGACGCGCTGGTAGTGGCGAGGGAATGGACAGAACTGCACAGTGTCCCCAGTGCAGTGTCCCACTGTCCCGGTGCCCGGCTGACGCCGCCGGTGGTCTCTCTCTCTCTCTCTCTCTCTCTCTTCGACAGAGCTGTTCTGCGGCGGCGAGGCGCTCTCGGCGGACCAGCCGCAGCCGCAGTCGTTTGTGTGTCCGCACTGCGGCAAGATGGGTCTGACGGAGCTGTCGCTGACCGACCACGTCACGGCGCATCACCCGCACACCGCCTCCCAGGTGGTACGTACACACTGTCCACGGCGCTGCTCAGGGTGGAGCTGCGGCCGACACGCTCAGCTGTGGGCAGCGACACGGGTCAGCCGCGACTAGAGCTCCCAACATGGCGGCTCGTGTACTGATGGGAGGGAGTGTGTGTGGGGGGGAGGAGGGAGGAGGGAGGAGGGAGGAGGGAGGAGGGAGGAGGGAGGAGGGAGGAGGGAGGAGGGAGGAGGGAGGGGAGGAGGGAGGAGGGAGGAGGGAGGAGGGAGGAGGAAGGAGGGAGGAGAAAGGAGGGGGGGGGGGGAGGAGGAAGGGGGAGGGGGGGGGGGGGGGAGGGGGAGGAAAGGGGGAGGGGGAGGGGGCGCACGTGTCTCGGAGGTACGTTTGCTGGTGTCGGTGGATTTTGCGTGATGCCTGAGTGGCTGTCCGTGTTGAGCGGGTGTTGGCTGTTGATAATAGGCTCCTCAGTGATCCCGTTTATGGCTGTGCCTGCACGGGCTGCCTAACACTAACCTCCGTGGGTTTTGTGGTCGGCTGAACCATATGCCGCCATGTTGATGCGGTGTGTATCTCCCGTGTGTTGCTGCAACATGCTTTTAGCTTAGTCTGGTGGGGTGTGATGAAGGCGTATTATCTGTACATATTGTCCCGCCAACGCAGCAGCTGATGTTGGCGTTTACGGTGGCGTGACAGGCAGGTCTACCGCCGGCCTGTCCAGTCCGCCAGTGTCCAGCGGTGATCACTATATCTTGGCTGCCTGGCTGGGGCGCAGGTCAGCTTATTGGAAAACAGTGTCGCGCTGCGGGGTTTCTGAGCGGCTGGATAGCAGGATATGATATGGTCACCGAAGCCAGTGGGTTAGGCGAAGGATACAGCCCTAGAACCGTTGTATTTCAAGGGAAATAATGACCTTTTGATTTTGTTAGCAACAATTTTTTTGGCTACCGTTATGGTATTAAAATTATGTGATCTAAATTTAACAATTAAATACAATTATTCCCTAATTCGAAGTTGGAAGTTTGGAAAATTAAAAAGCAAGTAGCGTAAAAGCAAGCAAGCAAGTGCGCATACCCGCGCACGGCCGGGGTATGCGCCAATGGCACACGAACGGCCGGGGGGTGATTTCAGCCCCCCCCCCCCCTAAGATCTCGAAAATCACGCAACGTAGCGATAACCGGCAAACGGCTCTAGATAGCT
>JAXIVJ010017483.1:0-22500 GCA_036785665.1 Chirona hameri
CTGATTTGGACAATATCGCGTATGCTTTAGATGCGTCTCATTGAGAGCTTTCGATTGCCGCTTTGCGCGTCTCACTGCGATTATTGGTTCGGGAGATTCGCTTCGTGCCTTGGTTCGGGAGGTTCGTGAACGAGGGGGCAGAATCCCCCCTCTCCCGGCGGGACATGTTCGGCTGGATACCCCAGCGGGGCGCGGGTTAATATTTACATATGGAATATCTTTTAAAGGGAATACATATGTCACCTTTAAATTTGTTTTGAAATTTGGATATACGGGGTATTTTGAGCTGAAAAACGAATATGACATATGTCCGGACGACAGGTGGATATCCGTCGAAAAATGAGCATGTTTCTCTTTTCTCCTTCATGGCCTCAAAAACCCTTCATGTCAATGTATGACGTCAGGTAAATATATGGCAGCTCAGATATGGTAGCTTTTGCGCACAATAATGGCGGACTAGTGACATATAGTACGCAAAATAGGACGCGTTGCTTGAGTTTCTGAATCTTTGGATGCAATATCTACTCCACAAAAATCGCTGGTTTCTCGTAACCCACCGCAGTTTCACGGTTACTATAAAGTACACGCGAACACTAATGATTACGACTTACGGCTCAACGTACCATGGTAACGGCTAGTTTGCGGCGGAATCTGCGTATGACGCAAATCTGACGTCAGCGGGTATGACGTCATAATACCGACGAAGTTTCGTAGGCCCGAAACCGAATCTTAATTTAGGTTCAGTGTTTAAATTACTTAGCGTAGCGGGGAAATTATTTCACTGCAACCCATTTTCCGACCTGCTCTACAATTCTGCTATCTCAATTCAAAACACCATGTTAAAGACGAACTATTCCCTTTAATAAGAGTTGGAGAACGTTTAGCAATTTGTTCATTGTAAAAAAACGTGTGACTTCAGCTCTTACTCCCCCACCCTGCCCCGCTAGACATACACACTGTCATACGTGTGAACATGGACTGAAAGGAGTTTGCACTACACGCATGGCGATTTACAAAATCACTTGCCTGGCGTGTAGAAGTATAGGGATTCAAGCCACCTATATAGGGCAGTCTAGACGTCCCATTAGGGTCCGATTTAATGAGCATCTGGGTGACGCTCGTCTTCGGAGACCTGCCACCGGTCTGGGGGAGCACACCCTAGAACAGCATACGAATATGGACAATAAATAAATAAATAGCAACTTTTACATAGAAATCCTCACCACTAAAGAACATGAAGCCGACCAGCGCATAGCTGAATCTGTTTATATTAGAGAAAGCAACCCTACTATGAACACTAAATCTAGGTCTTGGTGCCTTACTAAACATGTGATTTAGCTTCCCGTTTTTTTTTTGTCTCGACTTTAGGTAGCTTTAATAGTATACGGCTCAATTGAGTCGGCATAAATATTGTAACCACAAATCCTCTGTTAGCTACTTTCAACATGACTCGTATACGTTACAGTGAATGATTATTATCTATCGGTTGTCTTACCTTGTTGTGCCTTTTTTACGAGAGATGAATTGGCAGTGCATGATTTTGCAGAGTAAACGTGTATGACAGCGTATGTCAGTATAGTAATGCATCGACAGTGTTTTAGTATGTAAGCGATGAAATGTTCCCACTAGAGGACGTGTTAAAGTGTTTGACTCGTGCCAGTGTTCTTGGTTTTTGACGCTAAACACGGTGATGTTTTCATCCAAGGCCATAGAGACTAGGTAGACCCGTCCGGGGTAGGCAGCGAAATGCGTGATGTCACGGGCACGTGACGTCACACGCTCCCTATTCCAATAGTGTTAAATCGGCCTACTTTCGCGTCCTACCATTTGCATACCTTAGGTGCCAGAGGGATTAATTGAGCACTAAATGATAGATTGAAACGTCCTCTGCAGCTCGCTTTTGGGACATTTTCTCCTAAATTGCAAGGGTGAACCGCTAGACGACGTCAAAGCGAGGCATGCAACCGAGCGAGGCCCATGCCCACATAAGGCAATGTTTGGATTTTGGCCACGGGGAACTGTCGCTGGATGCTGTTTTTGGTTGAAGTGCGAATTTTGTATTATTTCACCTGGTTGTTGATGAAGTAAGGTGACTTGAGGATACTTTGCAGTAGTATCTATCAGGTGAAAGTATTTTTACATCTGGATTACACTTGTTTCACCTACATTTATGTGGAAGATCGTTGAGTGACGAATGCGCCACCGTAAATAAACATGGCGGCCGCGCCAGTCGAAGGCGTAATTCTTTTGGTAGAGCGAGAAGTGCCACGAGACGGTCTACGAAAGGAAATACGGTTCTCCCGATTCGGCCACCCCATTGGTGGAAATCGAGCTGGAAAGTGACGCCATGGGACAGGGTGGACACGTTACGGAGATAGCGATGACACCCCCCTGGTTTTCATCATTCTCTGATGTTGATTTGTTAATCGAAACGCGTTAGAATTGTTCGGCTTTTCTTTTGATTAAAATAATATATTATTAGCACAAATTATCATTTTGAACAACTTGTTTACATATTCCCTCTAACTCTATTTAACACACATTATGCCCAGCATATTTAGTACATGACAGATGTGCACCCATAGTCCTTAACCCTCGCCATACGGGAGCTTTTTTCACCTTCGCCCTACGGGGGAGGGGGGGGGGGGGGCTTACAGCCTCCCTGTTAACTTCCAAACCAAGCAACTTAGAGCAATGCGGTAAGAACCAGTATGTTGCCTGTCATGAGATGAATCTAACAGTATGCGATTTTTAGGTTTCAGGTCAACGGGTGACCTTCCAGGTCAAGTGAATGACCTCAGATTTACCACGTCCAGAACAGCGATTTTGCTCTTCAGAAAACCTCAAAATTAGAAATTGATAAATGTAAATAAAAAGGCATGTTCCTAGACCAGTTTTGGCTCAGAAATACATAGAAGGTAATTATTTGTTCGTATCTTGTCCAAAAAAGTCAAAAAAAAGTTCTTCAAATGACGTCATGAGTTTCTTACACTTAGGAGTTAGGGAGCCATCACTCAATCAAAAATGAAGATATTGCTTTGAAATTTGGTATGGGTATTGTCCATACTCAGTTCTCTCACATATATTCCGGATTTTCTAACATCTTTGAAATTTTGTATTTTGTGGGGATTTAAAACAAGTGTTTATTTTATTTTAGGGGTCAAAAAACCCAAAATTTTGAAAATCCGAGATTGCCATTTTAAAGAGAATGTCATTTTGTATATTTGGTGAATTGAGTTTGCAATTTGCTAAACCTCTTTTTTCTACGATTTTTCCCCAAATATTTATAGCTTTTTCACCAACATGTCGCCATCAAAACATGATTATCTCCCAAACTTTTCGACCAATTGCAATTATATTTTTACAGCATACGTATAATTGTTGTAAACTCAGCTACCGAAAATTTCAGACAGATGCGCCGCATGTGTAAAAAGTTATTCAAGAAAAACCTCAGGGGGACCTGTCAGCCCCCCCCCCCCCCCCCCCCCCCGTAGGGCGAGGGTTAATAAACGCATTGGCTCTAAGGGGCAGTACCTGCAATATTTTGTCGTCCACCTTGAGTCCTGCAGTTTCTGCTGGACTTCCGGGATGTACCTCAGTGACATAGATTCCCTGGGGAATATCACATCTTATCAGCGATGTCCTCACGCTCATGACTTATAACACAGAATAGTAAAACAATATGCAGCACTTAACACAAAAGAATCAGTCACTTTGCCAAATCGCTGTGAATGTGCTACTAAGGGATAGGATTCGTAACTGAAAATGTTGAATATGGGTATCTAATGCTGCTAACTTGACCAACGTCAAATCAATCAGGTATTGGTTTGGCTAAAATTATGAAAATATACCCCCCAAAAAACAATTTTTCACAAAAACAATTATTTCGAAAACTGGACTCGCATATTCAGTATAGATTGCTAGAAGTGACGCGGATTTCGAAAGTGACACATGCTGTTATGACATTGTGTCAGTGTCCTAGGATTGCAAACTTTGGGTAGAAAATGACACCCTGTGGGTAATAATTGTCCACTCTTTTTCCCCAGTTTTACTATGCATTTTCTACTTCCTAAATCGAGATGTATTGGCTAACTATAACCCTAACATAATATTACTTATTTACTCATGTTTAATTAATCTGTGGATGAAAAACTGGTTAGGAAAATCTTGACATTTGTAACAGCTGATTGTGGTGGGCGAGTTTTGGAAAAGCAGAGAATATCATATGCTTTTTTAGGCTGAATTTTCCACTCTATTGTTATTTTTGGCTGAATTTTCCACTCCACACATTGGCTTTGAAGCAATCCTAGGACCCTGCATTGTGTGCTTCGAAAGAAAAACTCGGAACTTATGTAAAAATAATTATTCATAAAAATAGTCAGTAAAAACAGTCAGTGTAATGATTATTCTATAATTGTTTGCATACCTACAAGCGGGCGCGGTTAACCGCCATCTTGAAAACGATAGGTCAGCTGATTGATTCGACGTTGGTCAAGTTAGCAGCATCAGATACCTATCGCACCGACAGGGACAGGGTGATGTTCTGGGGCGTCTTAATTTGGTCCATACTCGGTGTACAGAGCCTATCGCACCGACAGGGACAGGGTGATGCTCTGGGGTGTCTTAATTTGGTCCATACTCGGTGTACAGAGCCTATCGCACCGACAGGGACAGGGTGATGTTCTGGGGTGTCTTAATTTGGTCCATACTCGGTGTACAGAGCCTATCGCACCGACAGGGACAGGGTGATGTTCTGGGGTGTCTTAATTTGGTCCATACTCGGTGTACAGAGCTTCCTTGATGTGCTGATTCCGAAAATGTACCATTATGGGGTGGTATTTTCGTTGTGTTCCAGTTACACCGACGCCTTGTAACATTCCAACAGCATATCGCGGGTGTCTCAATTTGCCCCGAAATTGGTATACCTACTAAATAAACTACGGAATCAGCGCATCATGGATGATGATGCGCTGATTCCGTAAATGTACCTCATTAGGGTAGTATTTTACGTTTTTTTAGTCACACGCAGGGGTGTAGTTTGCTATTCAGTTGAGGGTGATTCAGCCCCCCCCCCCAACTTGGCTTCAGCCCCCCTCCAACTTGGACGAGGAAGTGGGTCAAATCCGGGGAGAAATCTGTATTATTGTGGATTTTGATGGTACTTAAAGGGAATAGTTCACATTTAACATGGGGTTGTGGACTGAGATAGCAGATGTATAGAATAGATCAAAAATGGGTTGTGGTGAAAGAATTACCTCCCTAGGTTAAGTAATTTCGACACAGGACTAGTGGGCCCGGTTTCATGTCCGCTGTTTCGGGCCACGATCGGGACATGAACGCTCGCCGCCGGAGGCAGGTACATTCTCTGACACGTAGTCTCTGATCACGACGCCTCATTAACATCCGCTCAGCCGCCCGGGCGGCCCCTTGTCAGAGACTGTACTTGGCGTCAGGCGGAGTGGGCGAAGCCAGAACGCCAGCGGTCATCGTACGATTTATCGTGAAATACAAAGAGAAACTTACTTTTTTCTCCACATATATCCATCAGTTGTCCAAACAAAAGTCATTCGTAGTTTTGAGCTCAAGATAGTTCACATTTAACATGGGGGTTTGGACTGAGATAGCAGATTTATAGAACAGATCAAAAATGGGTTGTGGTGAAAGAATTACCTCCCTAGGTTAAGTAATTTCGACCGTATGGTTGAATTTTAAGACAACTTTCAAGGTGACCTATTCGCTTTAAAGCGATTTCTCCCAGCTCAGTCCCCCCCCCCCCCCCCCAACTTTTCTGGAGAAGCTACGCCCCTGATCACACGCCTCATCTTTGAGTTCAAGACACCTCGCAATATACTGCTGATACGTTACAAGGCGTGTAAATCGAAAACGACGAAAAATACCAACCCAGAGAGGTACATTTTGGGCATCAGTGCATCAAGAAGATCCAGTATATCAAATGTGGGGCAAATCGAGACTCCTCGCCAATATGCTGCTGGAATGTTACACGGCGTGTAAATCGAAAACAACAGAAAATACTACCACATAGAGGCACATTTTCAGAATCAGCGCATTCAGGTTAAGGAGGCCCCATATACTACGTTTGGGGTAAATCAAAACACCTACAAATATCACACTGCCAAAGTGATATATGATGCTGTTAACTTGACAAACGTCCCATTGCAATAACATATCCCCTGTCGGCTGTCACAAAGACATAACATATCCCCTCTCAGCTCGAATTATGAGATTTAGAGAGCACAAATCAAGCTTATAAAGATATTGTGTGTACAGAACATATATAAAAAATATATTTAATGTATACAGCTTCTTTGAAATACTTGCTAAAAGTATTAAAAACGTTATCAAAAACTAGCGATGGTTTACACACCACTAGCTGACGACATGCTCCCCATAGGCATAAGTGTTGAAGGCTCGGGACTGCGTTACCTAGTATTCTATGACCGTGCATACAGGTCTAGCATTTTTTTTTTCATTGGCGATGGGTTCACGCGCTGGTCCAGCAACGCTGCTTTTAACACGCTACCACACGAATATTTTCGACAAAGGACACAATTTTCGACAACGCACCAAATTTCAGGATAAACATCAAATATATTCGGCAGGAGAACCCTTACAACCAAACGGAGTATGCCGTAAGTGATTTCACGACATGGCCTTCAAAACACCTGCTATCTCAGCTTAAAACTCCATTATAAAAGTGGCTGATTTCCTTGAATGGTTCTGAGGAGGCAATATGTCAATGACATACATTGTCAGTGTAGCCTTGTGGAGACTTCGTGTAGTCCAAATCGATTCCTCCACCAATCTTAAATCCACATTTGTACACTTCTTCACCTGCAGAGTTGACATGTACAAACTCCTTGTGCAGCATTATGGGAATCTGAAAAACAAAGTAACAAAGATTTATCCAACAAACCATGACATAAATGATGAAAAGAATACTTGGTATTTAAGGTAGACCACCGTTTGTATTTTCTGACGTTGTTGACGACCTGATTCCAGATTTGATACCCATTTGTGATGCAAAGAAGCAATGATGGTATAATGATGTGCCTTCGACACCTGTCCTACATACTAGGGAAAGGATGGGAAACTGGGGGATTTGGAACCAAACCTTATCCAAATCAAACCTAACCAACCTTAGTTCAGCTTCACCTAACCTAACCGAGCCTGTAGCCCATAACACTTTCATGCTTATTTGCACCACAAATGGCCAATGGGTGCTAGGTTTGGAATCAGATCAGTACACCAAAAGGGCCCCCAAAATAAAAAATTGTGCAAGAGGCTGGTGACATACCCCAAGTAAAAGTACGAGATATTTTGTTGACATGGGGCATCATATGTTGTTGCATAAGTCATAAGTGTTGCATAAGTCATGTTTCCATGACGGAAGTGAATCTGATAAGGGTTTAATCAGAGATTATCTAACAAAGGAAATCACATTACAAGTGCGTGTTTTCATGACCATACAATTATAAATCCAGATTACATACGGGACTTTTCCCTCTAGTTTTTCTCGGAGATCAGATATTTACAGCTCCAGTGAATGCAGACTGCCCCTCCAGTGGCCACATTTTGCCCCACTAGTGGGACCAAAAACCACAGGTAAAAATATATATTGTCTGGAGATAGAAGAGTATCACTGAACCCTGTGTACGAGTATACTGTTTGTAAAGAATGTAATCATTCACCTACATTTGGCAACCATGTTTAAGTTATAGTTATTATCACATTTGTCAAAAATATATGTTTCAACAGGTATATTCAACCTTAACAATATTTTCAAACTAACCTCCCGTGAAAATTGCTTAGCCGAGGCCACATTCAATCAATGATGAATATTAATTGTAAGATAGCGAGCATAAATGGAGGAGAGAGGTTGCGCAGCAGCATGTCTCCAAGAAACTAGTTTGTATATGAAGATAAGTGTAGCATGCATACTGCATACATGAATATTATTACCCGACGAAAATCACAAACAACCTATGTTTTTGCTCTTAGAAATTTGATGAGTTACAAGCAAATTTTGTAAAAGCACTTAGCGTTTTAATTGTTCCATGAAATGCATTGTGGCTATTTAGTTATTGTTCTTCATACGTGTCTGGATCATCCCATCATAATAACAATTATCGGGGCTTTACGTGCCACCGCTCTCATTTATTAAGGCATTCGGACACGAACATCCATACATGGGTTGCGTTCGTGGGAGTGGGGAGGCTCGAACTTGCGACTTACTTGGTTGGGTTCCCAAGCGTCCATGGAGAGGAATTGTGGAGGATTTGGCCTTAGGGAGAGTATTGGACAGAAGGAACCCCGGACACAAAAGACGCACCAGTCAGTATTAATCGCTCACAAGTTGCAGAAATCCAGGGAGAAACTGACTGGAGATGTGCATCTCCTAACAGGAAATTTAGCAGAATAATAACAAGTTTCTTGATACCCAGTTATGTGAGGAACATCCATTTTACACAGAGAAAGCGCAGTCATCTTACGAAGTGAGAATCAACCTACATAAGTGTACAGACTACTACAGTCAGTGTTGGATTTTTCATTTCATGACCTGGTCCCGGAGAGTAAAAATCCATAGCTGGAGAGTAAAATTGTATTGTCAGGCAAGTTCAGATTTTCATTTTTGTTTTAATTATTTTATTTGGAAAGTAAAAACATCCTGATTTGTAATAGATATTAAATCGTTCTGAGGAAAATGTAATTATATTTTAACTACATTGTCAGTAGGATCAGGCGAAAAGAGAGCAAATTTCCTGAACAAATATGAAGAGAGCAAAATTCTTTGGACCCAAAAAGTCCATAAAATGGCCCAAATTCCAAGGCTGACTACAGTGCATCATTGCTATCCCGGTCTAGCTTGCGTTTAAATGCAGTTACATCGCGTGCGCATACAGTGCTAGCAGGTAAAGAGATATATCACAAAGATGTATATCATAAAGATATACATATTTGTCAAAAATAGCGTTTCCTAACACCAGTATGCGTTACAGGGGGACAATATGTTGTGGCAGTGGCCCGAGTGCGATTCTGAGGAGGATGACGAAATAAATCAGCGGGCGAGATGCAAGATTTACCATTAAAGATCTTCCAGTACTGAATGAGGTCTGCACGCAACAGTCTCCCCTGGATAGAGTAGAGATTCAGGGTTCTTAGTCTTTCCCCATAGGTCAAGGATTCCATCCCAGTGATACATTTGGTCCAGCGCCACCACACGGGACAGACACCTGCAGACGGTCACCACACGGGACAGACACCTGCCGACGGTCACCACACGGGACAGACACCTGCAGACGGTCACCACACGGGACAGACACCTGCAGACGGTCACCACACGGGACAGACATCTGCAGACGGTCACCACACGGGACAGACACCTGTAGACGGTCACCACACGGGACAGACATCTGCAGACGGTCACCACACGGAACAGACACCTGCAGACGGTCACCACACGGGACAGACACCTGCAGACGGTCACCACACGGGACAGCCACCTGCAGACGGTCACCACACGGGACAGACACCTGCAGACGGTCACCACACGGGACAGACACCTGCAGACGGTCACCACACGGGACAGACACCTGCAGACGGTCACCACACGGAACAGACACCTGCAGACGGTCACCACACGGGACAGACACCTGCAGACGGTCACCACACGGGACAGCCACCTGCAGACGGTCACCACACGGGACAGACACCTGCAGACGGTCACCACACGGGACAGACACCTGCAGACGGTCACCACACGGGACAGACACCTGCAGACGGTCACCACACGGGACAGACACCTGCAGACGGTCACGGGGCCAGCGGCGTTGGGTGTTTTCCCGCAATTTCGGGTCCTGTACAAAACCAGTGCTCCAAACACAAGAACAATATTCTATTACTGGGCGTATGTGGGGAGTGAGGAGAAAGAGCATGAATTGTGGGGATTGACACACGGTGGAGTGTGGACTTCAAGACGCTATGCTATACGCAAGGTCACCAGCCTCGTGTCGTGGGCGACTGTTCGGATATGGTCATGTAATTTTAGTCCGGTATCAATCAAGACCCCAAGATCAGAGGAAGAGTAAACAGAAAGGATGGAAATACCATTTAAGATACATGTTCAGGGTCCTAGGACTGTTTTCAAGCTTGGGTTTGGAGTGTATAGTTGTTCCGTCCGTGTTTAGTTGTTCCGTCCGTGTTTAGTTCGCCCGTCCGTGTTTAGTTGTTCCGTCCGTGTTTAGTTGGACCGTCCGTGTTTAGTTCGCCAGTCCGTGTTTAGTTGTTTCGTCCGTGTTTAGTTCGCCCGTCCGTGTTTAGTTGTTCCGTCCGTGTTTAGTTGTTCCGTCCGTGTTTAGTTGTTCCGTCCGTGTTTAGTTGGACCGTCCGTGTTTAGTTCGCCCGTCCGTGCTTAGTTCCGCCGTGTTTAGTTCCGTCCATGTATAGTTCCGCCGTGTTCCGCCAGGTGTCGGCGCTGGAGGAGGCGCGCCGCCGGGACCAGCCTCTGGCCTGCTACGCCACCCTGCTGATGACGACACAGAGTCACAGTCTGCCGGCGCTGCACGGCGGCGGTCTGGCGCGACTGGCTGGGCTGGTGTCCTGCGGCCGGCCCGCCGCTGTCGCCCACCTGCTCGAGGTCATCGTGCCGCTGTTCGCAGACAGCGTCGAGGAGCTGTGCGCCGGCCCGCTGCCGACGCTGCTGCAGGCCATCGTCTCCGCCGACCAGAGCTACCTCAAGATGATGAAGACGCTGGTGACGGCCGCCCAGCCGGGCCCGCTGATCCAGCAGCTGGCTGGTGTGATCGAGGGCCACGTGACCGGCGCGCGGTGCTACGGTCAGGAGTTGTCCGCGCCGCTGGTGGCGCTGTGGCTGCGGTCCCTGACCTGTCTGCCGACCTGGAGCCGCGACCCGGCGCTGCTCTACCTGCTGAACCAGCTGCTGCGCGCCGCCTTCTGCCGGCCGCCCGCCCGCCCGCCGCCACGCCGAGGGCATCGTCACCGAGCTGGTCAAGGTGAGGGGACGGCAGGGCACGCCGCCTTCTGCCGGCCGCCCGCCCGCCGCCACGCCGAGGGCATCGTCACCGAGCTGGTCAAGGTGAGGGGACGGCAGGGCACGCCGCCTTCTGCCGGCCGCCCGCCCGCCGCCACGCCGAGGGCATCGTCACCGAGCTGGTCAAGGTGAGGGGACGGCAGGGCGCGCCGCCTTCTGCCGGCCGCCCGCCCGCCGCCACGCCGAGGGCATCGTCACCGAGCTGGTCAAGGTGAGGGGACGGCAGGGCACGCCGCCTTCTGCCGGCCGCCCGCCCGCCGCCACGCCGAGGGCATCGTCACCGAGCTGGTCAAGGTGAGGGGACGGCAGGGCGCGCCGCCTTCTGCCGGCCGCTCGCCCGCCGCCACGCCGAGGGCATCGTCACCGAGCTGGTCAAGGTGAGGGGACGGCAGGGCACGCCGCCTTAATATGCCGGCCGCCCGCCCGCCGCCTTCTGCCGGCCGGCCGCCCGCCGCCACGCCGAGGGCATCGTCACCGAGCTGGTCAAGGTGAGGGGACGGCAGGGCACGCCGCCTTCTGCCGGCCGCCCGCCCGCCGCCACGCCGAGGGCATCGTCACCGAGCTGGTTAAGGTGAGGGGGCGGCAGGGCACGCCGCCTTAATATGCCGGCCGCCCGCCCGCCGCCACGCCGAGGGCATCGTCACCGAGCTGGTCAAGGTGAGGGGACGGCAGGGCACGCCGCCTTCTGCCGGCCGCCCGCCCGCCGCCACGCCGAGGGCATCGTCACCGAGCTGGTCAAGGTGAGGGGGACGGCAGGGCACGCCGCCTTCTGCCGGCCGCCCGCCCGCCGCCACGCCGAGGGCATCGTCACCGAGCTGGTCAAGGTGAGGGGACGGCAGGGCACGCCGCCTTCTGCCGGCCGCCCGCCCGCCGCCACGCCGAGGGCATCGTCACCGAGCTGGTCAAGGTGAGGGGGACGGCAGGGCACGCCGCCTTCTGCCGGCCGCCCGCCCGCCGCCACGCCGAGGGCATCGTCACCGAGCTGGTCAAGGTGAGGGGACGGCAGGGCACGCCGCCTTCTGCCGGCCGCCCGCCCGCCGCCACGCCGAGGGCATCGTCACCGAGCTGGTCAAGGTGAGGGGGACGGCAGGGCACGCCGCCTTCTGCCGGCCGCCCGCCCGCCGCCACGCCGAGGGCATCGTCACCGAGCTGGTCAAGGTGAGGGGGACGGCAGGGCACGCCGCCTTCTGCCGGCCGCCCGCCCGCCGCCACGCCGAGGGCATCGTCACCGAGCTGGTCAAGGTGAGGGGGACGGCAGGGCACGCCGCCTTCTCCCGGCCGCCCGCCCGCCGCCACGCCGAGGGCATCGTCACCGAGCTGGTCAAGGTGAGGGGACGGCAGGGCACGCCGCCTTCTGCCGGCCGCCCGCCGCCACGCCGAGGGCATCGTCACCGAGCTGGTCAAGGTGAGGGGACGGCAGGGCACGCCGCCTTCTGCCGGCCGGCCGCCCGCCGCCACGCCGAGGGCATCGTCACCGAGCTGGTCAAGGTGAGGGGACGGCAGGGCACGCCGCCTTCTGCCGGCCGCCCGCCCGCCGCCACGCCGAGGGCATCGTCACCGAGCTGGTCAAGGTGAGGGGGACGGCAGGGCACGCCGCCTTCTGCCGGCCGCCCGCCCGCCGCCACGCCGAGGGCATCGTCACCGAGCTGGTCAAGGTGAGGGGACGGCAGGGCGCGCCGCCTTCTGCCGGCCGCCCGCCCGCCGCCACGCCGAGGGCATCGTCACCGAGCTGGTCAAGGTGAGGGGACGGCAGGGCGCGACTTGGAGGCGGACGGCCCGGCATTGTGTTGGTGCTGCTCTGGTCGTGACAGGAGATATTGCATGGTTGAAGGTATGATGGGATACTGACGTCGCTTAAAGGGAGTGTGCCTACTCACATCGCTTATTTGGGGTTATTGACACTGGTCCATAAAACATAATTTTCTTAATTGACCCATGACCTCGTTTCTCCAGATTCGCCCTAGTTGCGGAGATATTCCAAAGACTCCAGGAACTTGCTGGGAGCAAAAATTTATCCGGTAGACTCCAGAGGGCTTCCGCTACTATCAATCAATCAATCAGTGTATTAAAAACCATCCACGAGGTGGCTATTCTGGTTTCATGTCAGTGTTACAAATAATATACAAAATACGATAAAAACGAGTACACTTCACTACACTACATCGGTAAAATCACACTTCGCATAGCGGTCTTAAAACCATCCAATGAATGGGCGGCACAAGCTTGTGGTGGCAGGCGGTTCCAGACAACTGCAGCCCGATACGAAAAAGCCTTCTGAGAGGCGGTCAATCTGCACTTGTGCAGGTGGAGGCCACCTCGATCAGAGGCGCGCGTCTCGCGTGTGGAAACAGCGGCACGTGGGGTGAACATAGCGCGTATCTCGGGTGGCGCTCCCTCCTCTCTGAGCGCCTTAAACACCTTTACGGCGTCGCGGCGCGCCACCAGGGTCTCGATCTTCGGCCATCCTAAAGAATTTAGAGCCTGGGTTATATGATCATGCTTTTTGAGTCCTGTGACGATACGAGCTGCAAAGTTTATCAGTTTTTGGATTTTGACCAGTTGACCCTTGGTCGCCCCTCCCCACACGCACAGGCAGTACGTGATATGTGGGAACACGTACGCCTGAATTATAATTTTAAGGGCTTCTGAGGTGAAGTAATGCCGAACTTTGTACAGAGAGACGAGGATACCGTTACATTTTTTGGAGACACTCGAGACATGCGCGTTCCATGACAGACCACGGTCCACCACGACGCCGAGGATTTTGATGCTGGTCGAGGCCTGCACCTCGGAACCATTTAATTCAAACCGAAATTTTTCCGTTTTTGCCAAATTTTTCTTTGAGCCAACAAGCATGAAAGCAGTTTTCTTCGCGTTCATTTTGAGAGAGATAGAAGCACTGCAACTACTACTAGAAGCACTGCAACTATCGATTAAACTGCTAGCATATTGTTAGCGCCGGCCAATAGCAATTCAACAAAACAGCTTGTGCACGCTGACAACAGCAGCCGCACAGAAACTGTACGGCCATCATGTTTTTCGATGATGGCCGTTTCGATGATGGCGATGACCATTTTTTGAAGATATAATTTTAGAGCTACAAAACTTGCACATAATAAAGTTCACAGTGCCAAGAACGTGCTGTGCAAAACTTGTCTTTCTATCTTGCATGATGTGACCGTAATTGTATTGTCTTATGTGCGCTGTTTTACATAACATCACCATAGTGGCGATCGTTTTATAGATATCGAAACAAAAAATAAGCAAAAAAACAATAAAAGTGAAAATTAAACTAAAGGGGCTCCAGATGTGAATTTCATCATATACAACAATCAAACCAATAGCTACTTACCGTATGAAAAATATTTTTGACATTCCAAAAAAGTAGGCAAACTCCCTTTAAGGGGCCATCCCTCAGTCAAAAATGAAGATATTGCTTTGAAATTTGGTATGGACATTGTTCATACTCAGTTCTCTCACATATATTCCGTTTTTTTAAACATCTTTGAACATTTTGATTTTGTGGGGATTTTTCCAAAAACAAAAGTTATTTTATTTTATTTTAGGGGGCAAAAACCCCAAATTTTGAAAATTCGAGACTGCCATTTTAAAGAGAATGCCATTTTGTATCTTTGATGAATTACGTTCGCAATTTGCTTTAAAACTCTGTTTTCTACGATTTTTCCAATAATTCGCTTTTTTTAACAACATGACGTCATTAAAACATGATTATCTCCCAAACTACTTAACCAATTTCAATTTTTTTTTACATCATACGTATAATTGTTGTAAACTCAGCTACCAAAAATTTCAGCAAGATGCGCCGCATGTGTAAAAAGTTATTCAATAAAAATTTCAGAGGGGGCCTGTCAGCCCCCCCCCCCCCCCCCGTAGGGCGAGGGTTAACACAGACCTTCATTGAGCGGTTGGTGAGGAAGGAATTGATGGATTTAATTATTTTTTCTTGAATTCCTTAACATTGCAGCTTGGATATGAGGAAACTGTGAACTACAACATCAAAGGATTTACTGAAGTCAAACAGTATTGCATCCACAATGCCTCCCTCATCGATGTGCTTTGATACATAATCATATACCAGCAGCAACTGGTCCATTGTGGATCTCAAGGTGTGGAGACCGAACTGGTTGGGGGATAGGATCGAGTTGGATTCCAGGTATTTTGTCAGGTGTTCACAAAGGATCCACTCAAAAACCTCGTCTCACACACTGAAGTTATCCTGATGGGATGGCAATTCAACAGATGATACCTTGCATCCTTCTTAAAGATTGGGATGACCAAGGAAGATTTCCAATCACAAGTCCAGTGATTGTCCAGTGAGTCCAGTCCATCAACCTTCCAATCACAAGTCCAACTCTCTACCACAACCGCTCCGATAATCCTATCATATTTGTTTCACCAGTTTTTGACTAGAGAGACACATCATTATGCTGATGCAAGGATTATGGAGAAGACCACATTGAGCATAAAGAGGGGGAGTGTTAGTGGGATACTTGATCAGGGAAATCCCCAAAGCCTTCCATGTGCCCTATGGATCACTTTGAATAGGGTAGAGGCAAGGCATACAGCCCTATAGGCCATCCAACCACATTGGTCAATGGGCATACTACCACTTTATGCAAGATGTGCCCATAGTAAGAGTTGTCATAGTTGTAGTTGCACACATCATGAATACAAAGCTGATTTTTTTAAATGAAATTGTTCAACATTTCTCCTTAGGAGTAAAATGTGCAATTATAATGATAAAATAAACACTTTTGTAGGCTGTACTGGTCTTTTTCCCACCTTTAGTTATTATATAATCCCTTCAATATACCTACCAATCGATAGAAAATATCACATTTAGTAACTATGGGTGTCTTCCCAAAGATATTTTGCACTATAACTAATTCTAACTTCAATAATTAATATCTCACCTCGCCTGTCACCAAACTTTGTTTACACGCCAGCTGACTGACCGTTACTGTTAGTTTACTTGATAAGATAAAGAATGAAATGATGATGTCACAGGAAGAATTAGAACATCGCTACTAAATTGTAGCTGCAGTATGTTAGGTTAGGTTAGCAGCGCATTCTTTGTGGGTCTGCTGGCTCAGTGGGTCTGCCTTGTTCGGGTTCCAATGATGACATGGGCAATCCTTATTTTTCCAAGTAGACACACTGGATTACATAGATATGTCGACGATTGTGGTGTGTGAGCACGGTCGTGACTCATGACCCTTCTCAAATATTTGTGTTCCAACATTGTTAGGTAATATACAACATTGTTAGGTAATATACAACATTGTTAGGTAATATACAACATTGTTAGGTAATATACAACATTGTTAGGTAATATACAATATTATAAGGTAAGATACAACATTGTTAGGTAAGATACATTCTAAATAACATAACAGGTACATAATAGTGTCTTGAAAGATGTGTAGTGACCAAATAGTTAAGTTTTGTAACATCTAAAACGCCATGGGATGATCACCAGTTTGACCCTTTTGGGTAATTTACAGGCCATTACCATTGATGGACCTGCCGGCTGGGCATCCCAGACTAGCAGGATGTTAACATTAGCCATATGGGGTGGGGGTGGGGTGGGGAGAGGGGCAAACCCCATGGCTGCCTTCAACTCCAAATTGTGTGACAACACTCCAGGTACCTACATGTAGGATTATTATGCAGACTTACACTCAGACACTCAAAAGCAGTCCCAGCTTCATGTTGGAATGCCATGGTGACACAGCTCAGCGATCAAGATGTGAAGAAGTCAGAACCTTAAGCAATGTGGATGTAAGTATCACATCAGAGCAAAAGCTCAACAGTCCACACCTAATTAAATGGGGAAAAGTAGGCACCCTTTAATCACCATATAACAAAACAATGAAAAGCAAGAAAACAACAAACCTGAACTGTACAAAATGGAAATGATTCAAGCCATTCATACTTTTCACAACATAGCAAATTGAAATGATGTACAGGTTACATGCAATCATGAAAAAATTATTATATATGCAATTTTTAATTAAAGGGAATAGGTCACCTTGAAAGTTGTCTTTAATTTGGCTATATGGGGTATTTCAAGCTGAAAAAAACGAATATGGCATTTGTTTGGATGATAGATGGATATCCATAACAAAATGGGAATGTTTCTCTTTTCTCCTTCATGGCCATACAAAACTTTGTGACAATTGACATACATATGGTAGCTTGAATATGGAAACTATTGCACACAATAATGAGACTTTAGCCATATATATGCAGGCTGCTTCTAACATAAACAAACATTGTGAGGACCCAAAGCAAGTTGTGTGCCCCGATCGGGGCACGAAACAGCATCTTCTAAAAGGGACCCACTAGTCCTGTCACAATTACTGAGCATAGGCAGCTAATTTTTCACAACCCATTTTTCGATCTGCTCTGCATATCTATATCAGTTTAAAACCCCATGTTAAAGGATAACTATTTCCTTTAAATACATTCAATCCACAAACGCAAAAAATTACAACATATACTGCTACACTGCAGAGACTAAAGCAAAACAATGTATTACAAAATCAAAGAAATAGAATGTTACTATACGTCCACCTCAAATTTTGACATAACACATATTGATAGTGACGTTTTTCACTGACATCAGCTATAGTTATCTATAGGTAGGGGCCTGTTCCCATGGCGCCCCTAACGGCTAGCACTATCAGCTGGAGTTGTTGCAGCAGTTGGCCGCCAGGGACCGCTAGTGAGCCAGGGTGTTATGACGTCGCAAGCAGACTTGTCAATGATTCATATTTGCCATGAGTCGATTCACAGTGATTCACGGACCATAATGAATGATTCAATCATGATTCAATCACTCAACATTACCATAATGAATGATTCAATCATGATTCAATCACTCAACATTACCATAATGAATGATTCAATCATGATTCAACCACTCAACATTACCATAATGAATGATTCAATCTTGATTCAATCACTCAACATTAAAGGGAAGTGTCGACTCCTTTGTCTAACTCCTTTGATTTTGAATATGCGACTCTAAGATTTTATGAGCGTGATAGGGAGGTCATGCTCTACCTGTGTGCCAATTGTCATGCACATCAGAATAGTCTGCTGTTTGGCCTTAAGCATATGACCTGCTCTTACTCCTTTGATTTTAAATGTGCGACTCTAAGATTTTACCAGAATGATCACTAGATCGTGATCTATCTGTGTACCAATTTTGAAGCCAATCCAAATAGTCCGCGAATGTATTTCCGAATGTGAATGTGAATGTGAGCCAATTGGACACGCGTGTTGTTTATTTTGATTACAAAATTGGATTTATAATACTTATTATAATTGCAAATTCCAAGTTCCAAAAGCATTAATGACTTTACGTTTCACTTTGTTAAGCGAATATAACATTTATTTTGATTTTGTATTAGGTATTATTGTTTACAAAGCATGATGTGGAATAAAGCGGCGCCGATGCGACAGTGATATTTGGGACATGCGGAGGTCATGCAAATGTTTGTTTATGATTTAGTTTTTGATATGGTATAGCCTAGAAATCAGGAAAAGGTGGGTACCTTTTGATAATTTTTCGTGTGAAAAAGGTGTGCGTGTACTGTGTGGTTTATGAACCAAGTATGAGTTAGTTACCTTTTCTAAGTATTTAGGTACCTACCCCTAAGCCTACCAGTTCCAAGGTATTCACCTAGTTAGGGCTGATTGAACAGTGGCTTTGTGCCCACTGGAGTTGGACACAAAGCCTCGCTTTCTTTACGCATAGATGAATTACAGGCTACAGCTCAGGACACAGAGCTCATATAATTGGCCATTAAGTGCCTGGTTTGTCCACAGAGCACAGATGAATGCTGGGCCGCTGACATATTTTGGGGACAGTTTATGCTGTTCAACCAAAAAAGAATGATTCTTTGAGCAATGAATGATTCAATCAGCCTATTTTATCTGTATGATTGATTCAATCAGTGACTCACAACAGGTTTGCGCATGAGGTGAATCGATTCATGAGTCATTCATTTGAAATAAGAATGATTCAATCAAAAGTAGTCGATTCACATTGAATCATTGACAAGTCTGGTCGCAAGCAAATGGTACCAGTTAAATATTTAACGCTAAATATGTATTTATTTATTTATTTATAAATAAATAAATATTTAGTGGTACCATTTGCTAGCGACGTCATAACACCCTGGCTCATTAGCGGTCCCTGGCGGCCAACTGCTGCAACAACTCCAGCTGATAGTGCTAGCCCTCTGCCTCTGGGCCAAGGCAATAGATACCCTCTGGGCTGAGGGCTAACCTTCTCCAAGTTGCTCCAACCAAGGCCGTATAATACAGGTAGAGTCATCCGGGGATTTTATCGCCCCAATCACATAACATTAGCGTGACGTCACTGGTGCTCCGGTCCGACTCGGCTGTCTCCGTACGCGGCTCGGTCCGGTGCGAATATTTCGAACGGGATACGGATAGTTGCGCCTAAGGCAGTGGCGGATCCAGGATTTTCTAAGGCAGGGGGCTTGAGGTCCGAGGGCGGCATATTTCCTCGGTAACAGGGGCGGCATGGTCCAGATCCAATACGTCAATCCAATATGTCCAATATGCCAATCCAATATGTCTATTAAACGGGTCAACCATGCCTCTTCCTTAACCCGCGCCCCCCGGGGGGGGGCAGAATCTTCCCCCTCCCGGATTTTCTCAATATCTTGGAAACTATTATAGATATTGACGTGAAACGTACCGTACCTTATGTTGCATCCATTTTACGTCTCCTTTCAACATGTCTGTTGGGCAAACTACAGAGGCGATCAAAAATAGATCAATCAATTTTTAGATTTTGTTATGCCCATATTTGGGCATACATGCAGATCGAACTGTGAGGCCTATGTCATTAGGCCAATTCTGAGCAATATACGCACACTCAGAGGTTAAAAAGTGTTGTAGAACATGTTGTCCATCAATACAGTGTGACCAAATTCATTTCAAGTTAGGGGGGAGGAGGTAAAACAAAAGGTGTAAGGTGTAAGATGACAAAAAAAAAATGAAGGGTGTAGGATGACAAAAACGATAGAAAGTAGGGTGTAGGATGACAACAACAAAAACGATAGAAGGATGTCAATTTTTGGAGGTGATTTATAAGACGATGTTACTGCTAAGTGGCAAATTTGCTAAATGATAACAAAATAATCAAACATAGAATGCTGAAACAAATGTTTCACCGATGCATATGTCTCATACGTTTCTATCTCCTTTCCAGATCATCCTCAATCCTGACCGCAATCCTCCCTGAACAATTATCCTGTTTCGGCAGCCGACGGGCGACGACAGCCGCATCTCGCACTAAGGAGACTAGAGTGGAAAACTGGTACCAGCCGATACTCAGTGACCGCCATCCATCCTTCATCCGCCTTCACTCATCCATCAATAAATGTTTTTGTATAGAATGTCTTGTCTGCCATTTTAAAAAGCACACGTGCTGTATATGCTTCTGAAGGTTCTGCTATTCCGACTGCATGCCACCAATGTCAGTATCATTGAAAATGTCTGAACGTGCAGATCGCTCGCTGTTCCAATAGGATATAACCAATTAGTTTACATTGTGTATGTTTGCACATCCAGACACCACCAGTCATGACACAGCTAAGACAACGGATGTAATGAAATCATTGATATATCTGTATTGGCGGGTTTTGTTTGACTCGTGTTCTCACTTCTCACCGGACGCGGGAAATCGCTTCCGTTGGTAAATAAATAAATGACGTTTCCTAAGCTTAGCGTTTATATTCCATTTGCAACAAATGAACTTAATGTGATAATAGAAAGTTTGTATACTACCGGGTTCACGTAAACCGGTATAACGTGACATTTTCCCCGCCAAAATTGTAAAAAGTCATCCCTCGTCCCAGAATCAGTCTCGCACCGCCCGGACAGAAAACTAAAAATGATACCAGTAAAGCGCCGTAGTTGCCGATGAACGAGCGAGCGCGAACGAAATGTGTATGGTGAATTTCAACTCGATCGGACAAGTAGTTTCTGAGATACAAAAAAGGTGAGCACGTGTGCACGTGCAGAGGCACCCCACCCCCGACTTGTGGGAAAGTGGCGGCTAAGAGGTCCCCTAACCACACACCAAATTTTAACACAATCGGCTCAGCCGTTCCTGAGATATAGAATAGGATAGGGGTGTGCACGTGCACACGTGCAGACACCCCTATCCCTGACTTATGGAAAGGCGGCAGCTGAGAGGTCCTAACCACACACCAAAATATAATACAATCGGCTCAGCCGTTTCTGAGATAGAATAGGGGTGTGCACGTGCAGGGTAAGTGGCGGCTGAGTGGGGAAAGTGGCGGCTGAGAGGTCCCTAACCACACACCAAATTTGCACACCATCGGCTCAGTCATTGCAGAGTTTTTGTGAGAAACCACTTTTCAACACGCGCCACGCGCAGTGGTTATCACCCACATGAGTCGGCACTGGTCTCGAACAGGGTAGGTTGGATGGGGCTGCTCAGCAAAGAAGTCCGCTTGTCAATCGGACGTGTGGTTGCAGATATGAGCTTCTCAAAAGCGTCGCTACGGGTCGGGTCGCTCAAATTCAGATTTTTCCCATATACCACGGAAGGAAGAGCTTTGGAACTCAACCTCAAATAAGAATGTGCATCAAAACTACTGAATTGGATACAAATTCAACCTGAAGAAGGCGATATGCTTTGAAAACCTGGTGAAAGTTGTAATGGAACTGAATGATATAAAACATGTATAAATTTAGTCAAATTGTGCAGGCAATTGCTTGATTCCTGGCGTCCGGCAGAATTTAGAAGTGAAAGTTGTACGTACCCGACATACCTGGACACCGTCCGCCCCGCCCTCTGACGTCACCTGACCTTGAGTACGGCCGCTGCTACCGACCATCCCAGTCAGGGCAGGGCAATAGAACACTGGGTACTCCAAAGTTTTTTTTAAAGTATATACTAAAAATATACTATAAAAACTAGAAAACATACCAACAAATGAAGGTCACTACCAGATTTGGAATAATATACCAAATATGGATGCACGACATTCGCGGCAAGTGTGGCGTTCGTGTTTCAATCAAGAATAGCACAGATTTGTACAGCCTTTGCAAGAAGAATGCCACTGCACTACCGTGCAGTGGCATTCTTCGTCACCGACGGCAGGGTATTTATTGGTCCGCGTCTCGCTTTATGTTCCAGTTTCTGGTTAGTTAGTGGATAATTGAATTATTTAATTTTTGTCAACTCTGTGAGCAGTCATTGTCGTGTTAACAGCCTTGGAATTTGTGTCATTTTCTGGACTTTTTGGGTCCAAAGAATTTTGCTCTCTTCATATTTCATATTTCATATCATGCCGCTCAATATTGTTCTCCCCGCAAGTTTGGTAAGACTTCGCTCG
>JAXIVJ010017484.1:0-25967 GCA_036785665.1 Chirona hameri
CTATCTCTATCTCTCTCTCCGCTGGTTTTTTTCTAGCTGGGGCTAGCTGGAGGCCCTTTCAGCCTGACGAAGAGCCCCCCTCCCTCCAGACATACCATAGGTCCTCTTAGCCTAGCAAAGACTCCAGATTGGCCACAGGCTGTCTTAGGTCGACCAATGGTCCTCTGTAAGATGCTGAGAGACCAGTCTTACCACTTAAGCTCTCTCAGACTAGTTAGAGCCCTTTCAAACAAATCCAGGGCCCTTGCAGATTGGCACAGGGCCCTCTCAGGCGTGGGAAATAGCCCTCTCAGACCAGCCTAGGGCCTTCTCAGAATGGCATGGGGCCCTCAGACCTGGCAAGAGCTCTATCATGCCTGGAAATGCCATCTCAAAGAGGTTGAGTGCTCATGGTCAGAGGCAGAATTCACCATGTATACCATGTCAGTGGCAGCATTCACCATGTATACCATGTCAGAGGCAGCATTCACCATGTATACCATGTCAGAGGCAGCATTCACCATGTATACCATGTCAGAGGCAGCATTCACCATGTATACCATGTACCTTACCATGTATACCATGTACCTTACCATGTATTTTACTGTGTACCTACCAGCACCGCTTACATTGATGCATTGTAATATTTCAGACCGTCTGGCCATTTTCAGACCCTGTGCCGCGGTGGACGTGCCTGCCTCGGACCATGAGTGACTCGGACTCTGCCGACCTGGCCGAGCGACGCCGCCACTACAGCTGCGGCGACCGCTACGTGCCGCTCTCCGACATCACCAGCTGGCTCAACTACTGCCGCCACATGGGCGGCGTGGAGACAGTGGCGCGCGCCGCCGCCGGGCCGCCGGCCGCCGCCGCCGACAGCCGGCTCGCCGACCGGGTCTCATTTTGGCGTGGCGACATTACCACGCTCGAGGTGGACGCCATCGTCAACGCGGCCAACATGTCGCTGCTGGGCGGCGGCGGCGTGGACGGCGCCATCCACCGGGCGGCCGGGCCGGGCCTCAAGGCCGAGTGCGCCGCGCTTGGCGGCTGCCAGACGGGCGACGCCAAGCTGACGGGCGGCTACCGGCTGCCGGCGCGACACGTGCTGCACGCGGTCGGCCCGGTGGGCGAGCGGCCCGAACGGCTGCGCGCCTGTTACCGGCGCTGTCTGCAGCTTGCACGCCAGCACCGGCTGCGCTCCCTGGCGTTCCCGTGCGTGTCAACGGGCGTGTTCGGCTACCCGCAGGAGGCGGCGGCGCGCTTGGCCCTGCAGACGGTCCGCGAGGAGCTGGAGCGGCACCCGGACCAGCTGGAGCGGGTCGTCTTCTGCCTGTTCATGGACCCGGACGTGGCCGCCTACATGCGCCTGCTGCCTGTCTTCTTCCCCGTGGAGAAGTGAGGAGGGCGTGTTGCTGCGCGGTGAGCGGCGAATACGGATCTGTTGCGAGCCTAGGTGGTAGGTCAGCAGTGTTTCGTAGCTCCGGCTAACACAGTCAGTGGTGAGATGTATCCACGTCTTCTAAGTTGTAACGGGGAGTTGAGGATTGTTGAAAGATGGTTGAAAGTACGGTTGTTAAACGATTGCTGAACTATACATATCTGGCAATAGTTAACTGCCTGGCATAAGTCATAGCTGGCAGGAAAATCAGTGAAAATGTGCGTGTTTTCTTTTTTGGTCTGCACACTCAGCATGCATTAGCTCAACGAGTAAATGTTGATACTGTTTCCTAAAAAAACGTTCTAGCGCATCTGTTTTCAACATGTGCCTTTCGCTGTCTTCCCACTGTTGGTGAGCATGTTGCGAGTTAAACAGGATTGTGAATCTACTGTGTTGGGGATGACCGGGACAGTTCGGCTGTGTTGGGGATGACCGGGACAGTTCGGCTGTGTTGGGGATGACCGGGACAGTTCGGCTGTGTTGGGGATGACCGGGACAGTTCGGCTGTGTTGGAGATGGCCGGGACAGTTCGACTGTGTTGGAGATGACCGGGACAGTTCGGCTGTGTTGGGGATGACCGGGACAGTTCGGCTGTGTTGGGGATGACCGGGACAGTGCGGCTGTGTTGGGGATGGGAGTTGTTGGGGATGGGGGGCAGTTAGCCGTGCGCAGCGCCCGGGTGCGCACGCAGCCGGCGGGCTCTCCCGCGACCACCTGTGTACCCGACCTTATCCAGTGCCCCGTCTGCGATACATGACAGTGAGGTGCTTCAGCGTTGGGAACGCCATTGCTAGGAGGAAACACGCCACTCGAGTGAGTCAGCACTGCTGCAATATTGCGACCATTGTCATCCAGTAGACCAGCCACCGCTCGGTCCGCCGCTGACTCCAGCCAGCAGAACTACCTTCATAAGTGGGGCGTCCCGGCCGCAACAGCTCAACTTGCCTATGATGACCACATCCAGCATCATAGGAGCAGCAAGACTACTGATCAGAGCCCTGATCCTGCTGCACGCCCTGCACGTCATTCTGCATGTCCAGCCCGCCGAGCGGCCCTGGCCCCGCCGACCCGGCCGACCAGAGGCCGGTGACCGCCCAGGTACAGGTGCCCGTGCACCGGGGCCCCAGCCACAACTCGAGCTACAGCGGCCACCTGCGCACGTGACCGGCCCGGCAGGGGTGGCGGGTCACGCAAGCAGGGGCGGCCGAGGTGCCTCTCGGCGCTGTGGGCGGAGAGGAGGAGCCAACTGGCGCCGCCACAGCGACATCAGTCAGAATGACCTCGTCATCGGACACCAACGTACAGTCACTCACGATTAAGCTACCAGACATTCGCATTGACATTAGCCACGTGTACGGCTTCGACCTGCTGACTTTGTGCGAGACCTGGCTTACTGCCAGTGTACCGGACCGTCTGCTCACAGTGGACGGCTATAAACTGCTGCGGCGCGACCGGCCAACCGACCGGGATCTGGCCAGGGGCAGGGGAGGCGTGGCCGTGTTAGTGCGTGAGCACCTGATCTGCGAGCTGCTGCCGACCCCGGTGACTGGTGTAGCCAACTCTAACTTAGAGATTGTGTGGGTGCTGATCCGGGTCTCCAAACGCCAGTCAGTGTTGATAGCGTCAGCGTACCGAGTCCCGACTAACACTGTTCGCCAGCTCTCGGCAGATCTTGAAGATTTGGAGTATCAGTTGCAGTTTATGCTCGCGAATCACCCGCGTTCCGCACTTGTGATCGCTGGTGACTTTAATCACTGCCTGTTGAAAGCCAAACGAACCAATGCCGACGACCCGCTGTTGCGAATGTTCACTACGTACGGTATGCATGTAACCAACTCTGTGCTGCCCACCTACCAGTCGGCGAACTGTCTGATTGACCTGATTGCAACCAGCCGACCCGAGTCCGTGCGTCGAGCTGGAGTGACGCGTTGTCACTACGGCGGCCCGCACGATTTTACTCGGGCGGTCATGCGTCTTGGAGACCGTGTAACCGAGTCTGGCGGATGTACGGTGGAGCGGCGCTGCATCCGCAAGGTTGACGCTGCAGCATTTTGCCAACAGCTGTCCGATACTGTAATCGCAACGACGCAAATCGCAACACAACTAATAAGAACGTGTCGCTGTAATCGCAACGACGGAAACCGACTTTTGTTAAGGTAAATACCGAATAACTATTTTTTTCTCTCGATCGTTTTGATTTGTAAATATTACTTTCATACCATCATTTGTTAACCAAACAATGTTAATACACGGAAAGTCGGTAAGTATCAACCTCACCCAGCAATTGCCTTGGTTGGTACCGTCTTTTTGCTTGTTCTGGTATAAGCCACGCCGTACACTGACAGACATCGGAGACTCTTGAGAGTTCTCAGAGACCATACAGGGGTCGATTTAGTCTCTGCAGAGAGCCACATTTTACGAGAACTTTCGAGGGAGTCTTTTGGTCTCGAGATTATCTTTTTTGTCAAGGTTCTCGGCGTGAACTATTTAGTCTTGCTTGAGAATGCCGGAAAAAAGTATCGGCGCCGGCCGGGATTGAACCGGGGACCCTTCACATGTTAAGCGAGCGCTCTACCACTGAGCTACGGCGGGGCTCACACCAGAACAAGCAAAAAGACGGTACCAACCAAGGCAATTGCTGGGTGAGGTTGATACTTGCCGATTTTCCGTGTATTAATATTGTTTGGTTAAAGGGAAATAATGACTTGATGTGTGAGATGATAGCTGATGCCATTGTGAGAATAATAAGTTGAAGGAATATGATCATAATATGGCAGAAATATCTTTATTATATACGAAATATACTAAAGGAAAAGATCCGAGCTTTCGTGGCTAGCACATTATCAAGGATGAGTTGTGTACATGCTTTTGAAAAATCTAACTCACAACTAGCGCACGTTCCAAATTGCGGTGGGGTACTCATATCAATCTCGCATAATACACGTACAGACACACATACATATACACTTCACACTTCTCGGTGTTTCGAATAGCGGTGGGGTTCTCATATTCAATCTTGCATAATACATGTACAAACACACATACCTATACACTTCACACTGTTTCATAACAACCCACAGACGGAAAGCCAGGCCATATCACCCATTGAAATCACCATATGTGGTGACTTCAAAAAGCGATACGACCCGACCTCCCGTCCGTGGGCCGTTATGAAATAAGAACCTAGAGAACAACCCCACCCCCCCCCCCAAAAAAAAACGATCTAGAGCATTACCATGAGCATCACCACCACCACGCTCTAGAGCATCACCATGATGATTAATGCAGTAGTTGAGGCTTCATGACCAAATTCCAGTGCCTATATAATAAATGACCTATATAAAATGGAAATAATGATGCCTATATAAAATGGAAATAATGACCTTTTGATTTTGTTAGCAACAATTTCTTAGGCTACCGCTATGGTTTTAAAATTATTTTATTTAAATTTAAGAATTAAATAAAATTATTCCCAAATTCGAAGTTGTAAGTTTGGGAAAAATACAAAACAAGTACATTGTGTACTTCATGAAGGTCCTTGACAAATTATTCGCACGTTCGTCAATTAAGCAGCAGATCGATATTCGCGAATATCAGACCAATGGACAGATATTCGGACTTAGAATATTTTCAGAGGTTGGCGGGCGGACCCCTCATAATTTCACGAAACTTGGTATACAGATAGATCTCGACACGCTGATCACGAAAATAGCAAATTTGAAATGGCGTGGTCCGATACTTTTCGAGATATCCGCCTTCGAAGCTCGTAAGGCGCGACCAGCGGACCCCTCAGAATGACTTGAAACTTGGTATACAGATAGATCTCGACACGCTGATCATGAAAATAGCAAATTTGAAATGGCGTGGTTCGATACTTTTCGAGATATTTCACGTTGAATCCTCCTGGACAGATATTCGGACTTAGCCAAATTCAGAGGTTGGTGCGCGGACACCTCAGAATTTCACGAAACTTGGTATACAGATAGATCTCGACACGCTGATCAAGAAAATAGCAAATTTGAAATGGCGTGGTCCGATACTTTTCGAGATATTCGCCTTCGAAGCTTATAAGGCGCGAACAGTATCTGTCCAGGAGGATTCAACGTGAAATATCTCGAAAAGTATCGAACCACGCCATTTCAAATTTGCTATTTTCATGATCATCGTGCCGAGATATATCTGTATACCAATTTTCAAGTCATTCTGATGGGTCCGCTGTTCGCGCCTTACGAGCTTCGAAGGCGAATATCTCGAAAAGTATCGGACCAGGCCATTTCAAATTGGCTATTTTCGCGATCAGCGTGTCGAGATCTATCTGTATTCCAAGTTTCGTGAAATTCTGAGGGGTCCGCCCAACAAACTCTGAATTTGTTTAAGTCCGAATATCTGTCCAGGAGGATTCAACGTGAAATATCTCGAAAAGTATCGAACCACGCCATTTCAAATTTGCTATTTTAATGATCAGCGTGCCGAGATCTATCTGTATACCAAGTTTAAGTCATTCTGAGGGGTCCGCTGTTCGCGCCTTACGAGCTTCGAAGGCGAATATCTCGAAAAGTATCGGACCACGCCATTTCAAATTTGCTATTTTCGTGATCAGCGTGTCGAGATCTATCTGTATACCAAGTTTCGTGAAATGCTGAGGGGTCCGCCCGCCAACCTCTGAAAATATTCTAAGTCCAAATATCTGTCCATTGGTCTGATATTCGCGAATATCGATCTGCTGCTTAATTGACGAACGTCCATATATGGTCATGCTCCGCCCCGTTATGGTCACGTGGCATTTGAAGGGGGTTGTGAATACCAAGGCCCTATAACAACAGGTTGGACGAAGTTTTATACCAAAATTATACCAAATTTTCCGTGACATTTAATTATTTCACTCATGCAACAACTGATCGCACTTATATTAGAAGTTTAGAAATAGAAAACATATTTTGGTGACACATAATTCTTAGTTTTGTATTTATTAGAAGCATTAAGAACTTTTCGTATGAAATCTGAAATATTTGACTGAACACCAAAATAACAACTAACTTTGCCAGATCATACAATTCTTGCGCGCTAAAGACAGATGTAACGACGGCCTTGACGCAAATGAAAATGGCTACTAATTACCACTGCACTTAATTTTACTCGAGTCTCCCCTATTTTACTCACAGCTCCCTTTTTGTACCATTGCTGTGCTATTATTGCTCAAACATTCCCTTAATTTTGCGTTGGCCCAATTTTCACAAAAGTCTACCTTTTTTCTACTCACTTTTACCTTTTTAGTTCAACTTTAGCACCCTTTTCTAGGAGGACTACCTTTTCCTTCCGAATATGGAATGTTTTGTAGTATGAAACTAGTATAATCGACCAGTACTACTATAATGTAGTTTATTTAAGATCTGGCATGGCGGGTGAGGTTAAAACGCCTATCGCCATATTGCGGTTTGCTGCCATGCCGGCAGGGAAGATTGGTTTGAGACAGTTTTGGCGCAACTGATCAAGGAAGGCCATAGTTTTTTTGCACGGTAGATAGCATCGAAGCACTATGGCCATAGTTTTTAGCAAGGCCATAGTTTGTTTTAACCTAACCTAACCTAACCTAACCTAACCTAACCTAACCTAACCTAACCTAACCGATTAAGGGAGCCGAGTAGTAGAATTGATGATTTTTCTAGTACAAATAATGGCGCTAAAAGATTGGTATCCAATTGTGATCTGGCAACTCTAGTAGTATAAAAAGTGATGTCGTGAGTATATTAGGTGAGGTTTTGAGTAAATTAAGGGAATTAGAAATTAGGGGAGCCGGGAAGTAAAATTGATCATACTTCAGTAAAAATAAGGGCGCCGAAGAAATATACCCCAATGAAAATGACTCGCCTGTCCCGCCATATACATACGGTGTCTGGTACCTGGTACCTAATTTGTTTTTGCTTGTCAGTGTAATACGATTTTTACGAAGTTAAGTGAGTAATCATGGTTTTCTAATTATTGGAATGTACAGCTCCCATCAGTGAATTTGAATACGGCGTAACAGCGAAATATTTGTTTTGGTGGAAGATCGTGCAAAGGGAGAATTGTTCATTGTTGTCGGTTGCTGGCAAAAGCAGTGCGGTATTTTAGTAACATATTGCATACATATTACATACAATGCTAATAATAATAATGTTAATATTTGTACATAGTGTAAGTGTACAATAATACTCATGGGCATCGCCACTGTGACTGGGGAAACTGAGGACATTGTCTCTAGTAATTTTGAGACCCCTAATCTGATCCCATGTTAGTACACAAACAAAAACTTGGATTTGTCCCTACTAATTTTGATAACGGTGGGGCTGGCGTCACCGTCCGGGGCTGGCGTCACCCTCGCGGCCGGGCAATCATCAAGGTTCAGGTTACTATCACCGTTGTTGGTCTGGAGTCATGGGGAAGCTTAATGACGTCACCAGATTCTGGCTACGAGCGAATCTTAGGCGGACCTGATCGGACTTAATGGCTACGAGCAGTAGGTTTCGTCGCGATCGGACTTAATGGCTACGAGCTGTAGGCCGACCCGATCGGACTTAATGGCTACGAGCTGTAGGCCGACCCGATCAGACTTAATGACTACGAGCTGAAGGCCGACCCGATCGGACTTAATGGCTACGAGCTGTAGGCCGACCCGATCGGACCTAATGGCGGGGTTAGGTTAGGTTAGATTAGGTTAGTTATGTTTAATTAATTCCGATCGGTTCGGCCTACCGCTCGTAGCTATTAAATCGGGGCGGCCAAGATTCGCTCGTATCTGGTGACGTCATTAAGCTTCCATGACTCCAGACCAACAACAGTGATAGTAACCTGAACCTTGATTTGATTGCCCGGCCGTGAGGGTGACGCCAGCCCCGGACGGTGACGCCAGCCCCACCGTTACCCTAATTTTGAGACAGTGGTGACACCGTAATATGTTTATTGGTTCAATTTTCCTCTCTTTATGCATATTTTTGGCCAGAATTTTCCACTCAGCACCCCAGCTCCAAAGCAATCCTAGGACCCTGTATGGTGGTGATTGATTGTGCAACTTGCAGCAGCCACAACCTTCCAAGCTTGCGCTCTCGCTCAGCCGACCCTGGCTGACCAGCCTGGTCATGTGACCACCTGCTGCTGGTGCAGGGTCCCTGTTTAACTAAAAACAAAGTTTTAAGTGCTCTTTCCCATAACAAAACAGTCTGCTCAGTTTCCAACCCAATAAGGGTGTTTTACTGGTTTTGATGCGTTGGCATGGATCTCTGGCTGGTCTGGTGCGGATTGGTGCTGATTTCTGGTCTGCATGGTGCAGATTTTCGCTATTGGCTGGTGCGCTGCAGCAGCTCCTTGCCAAACTTTGCAGTCTGGATAATACTTATACCAACATTTGCAATTGAACATTAAAATCAAAAGTTTCAGAATGTATGTAATTTCCACATCCATGTTTGTTTCTTCTGGAAGATGATTATTTTAAATTTTGGTAGTGTAAATTGCAGTTAAGTTGGGCATTCAAAGGCCTAGAAAATTCATGGTTTTGATAATTCACACTCCATTATGCTTCAATGTGCATATATTGATTTGATATTGGACTCTACTGGTGATTGTTCAGATATTTGATATTTGTAATGATCATCAGAGTTACAAATATTCCATTTTGTTATTTCATCTGTCATCATACTTGCAGTGTGCTCACCATGTATTTATTTTCACAGACTTTGCAGTTTTGAGGTTGAGCATGAGCTGGGTGTGAACCCTCTGACGCAGACATTGTCGGCGGAAGCACGGCTATCAGTGCCAGAAGACGTCGGTGCCGTGGACCACGCACTCCTTGCCGACTTCCTCGAGGAGCATCCCACCGAGGACCAGCAGGTCGATTCCGACCTCCAAGAAGCCAGGTCATTTCTAGAAGAGCCAGTCAGCCGTCCGACCACGTCCCTCTCTGCTGCCTCGCCGGTGGACCCGCAGAACGGTGTGTCGGCTGAGCAGTATGGCATGGCTCACGCGGCTGGCTACGTGTCAGCCAAGTGCCGCAAACTCGACCCCAGTCTGGGAGCTCCCTCGGCGTTCTCCACCGAGACAGCGTCAGCCGAGACAATGGACCCGGCTGCGGAGCCAGGGTGGACTCAGTGTCCCCTCCACTAAGTAGCTGGGGAAATTCAAGGAAATGGTGGCAGCCTTTTGCACACGACAACGCCTGGAGCCGGACCGCCTATCGCAGCCCGAGACTTGTCGAGTCGCTGGTGGAGACTCTGAGCGAGGAGCCAGACTCTCCGGACGTTCGGATAGTGCGCAGGTTTGTCCGGCTGCGCACGTTCATTCGGCTCAGCTTCGTGAACAGAATGCGCCGAGAAGAGGCGCTGGAAACGCGTGAGAAGAAGGGGAGACAGTACCTTCAGTAGCCGAGCTCCGCCGACGCGACCAACCTGTGCCGCTGCCCTCATCGTGTACTGCGTCTGGATCGGAAGGCGGCTGTTCATCAACAACTGAACGGCGGCACGTAGGATGCCTGCGGCGGCGGCGGGGACGGCGGCCTCACCACCGCCGAGGCGCTGCTGCGTCTGCAGGCTGACATCGACTCGGAGCTGGCCGGGCGGCGGTGGCGGCAGCAGCAGTGCGGCTGTCTGGCGGCCGCCGCCTTCCAGCGGCACGTCTGGTTCTCATGGCCGGTGCTGCTGCTATCCGCTCTGGTGGTCACCGTGCTGCTGGTGAGCGCCGCGCTCGCCTCGGACGGCGGCGCCGGGTAGGCGGTGGCAGTGGTGCTGGCGCTGGCCGCGGCCAACGCTGCGCTCTCTGTCTGGCAGCGGGTGCTGGCCGACGCCGTCGGCGAGCGAGCGGACGCTGGCCGACGGCGAGCTGGCCGCTAGGGCGGGCCGGCTGGCCGAACGGTTGGGACGCGCGGCGGCGACGGCAGCCGACTCCGGCGGCTGGGCAGAGGCCGAGTACCGGCACCTGCACGCGCCACCCTCGCCCTGCATCGGACTGCAGTGGACGTACCGCGACGGCAGGCTGGTCAACCTGCCGGCTCCGCTGCTGACTCGCGGAGACTGAACTCGCCGTTCTGAGGCGGTGGTCGGTAGCACGGCGAGCAGTGGACAGTGGTGGCGGCGGGTAACGGTGGATGGGGTCAGAGCGGTGGTGCTGGTGGGACTGACTGTGTGTGTGTGTGTGTTCGGTACGGTTTTCGGCAGGGTGCCGTGGGAAGCTCATTGATGCGGTGTTGAGGGAAGCTGCGGCTGTTGGTGGTCCTCCCTGTATGCCGTGTACTGTCACTGAGTGAAACGGTGGATACCGGCGTTGGCAGGCCGACGAGAAGAAATACTCTGGTGTGTGCTGTTGTAGCGTGGTTCGACCCTAGCTGGGCCTATTGCATGTTGGAATTAGATGCCCCCAGGTTGTATGCTAGACTAGCGAAGCCGGCCTCCAACATGTAAACATACAGGCATAGTGTCATTTGCTGCTCGTAGAAGCATTTCACTTCCGTAATACATATATTGTACGCAGTTTTTCTTCTTATGGCCAGACTAAAAGCTTGAATTTTAGTCAATTTAGCTTGCGATGTGTATATTATGTGTTCTATCTCGTTTCTCTCAGGCCGCGTAGATAACGCGCTTCTTCGTTATTTTGTAGCGTATTCTGTTGGCGCGACGTGTAGTCAGTATCTTTGCCCGTTTCTGCTTTCTGCTGCCTGTTGTCTCTGGGTATGTGCCATGATTTCGAAGGAATGTGTTGCAGGATGTGCTCAAATATATGTAGTAAACAGTCACAATGTCTGATGCCGGTCATGAATTGTCGTGATTGTGGAAAGCGAAGAGGTTGTACCTAGTGGCGGCTCGTGGTCCTCAAGTACCTGAGGCCCAACTTCCAAGTCCGAGAGTCGCTCAAATATCTCCGACAAATACTGTGGCATTGGAACGACCTCAAACATTTTTGGAGGTAAGGTCACTTGACGTGACCTGGTAACCTGACCTGAGATGACGTGAGGTCAAAATGTTAACACAATGTGGGTAATTGATGCCAGAATAGCTGTGCCAAATTTTGCGGTGCTACGCGTCGCAGTTTTCCTGTTATTCCCGAAAGACTTAAAGGGAGTGTGCCTACTCACATCGCTTAGTTGGGGTTATTGACACTGGTCTATAGAACACAATTTTCTGAATTGAACCACTACATCATTTCTCCAGATTCACCCTAGTTGCTGAGATATTCAAAGACTCCAGGAATTTGCTTGGGAGCAAAAAGTTATCGGGTAGACTCCAGATGGCTTCCCACTACTAAAAGCATTGCAACTATCGATTACACTGCTAGCATATCGTTATCACCGGCCAATAGCAATTCGAACAAACAGCTCGTGTGCGCTGATAGCAGCTGCCGAACAGAGCCTGGGCGGCCATCATGCTTGCATGCATCATGCTTGTCTTAGGTGCGTCGTTCACGTATCAATTTGTTACCTCTGTTTACCTTCACCGTAGTGGGAATAGTTTTTTCGATATCGAAACGAAAAATAATCGAAAACAATATAAGTGAAAATTCAACTAAAGGGGCTCCAGATGTGAATTTCATCGTATCCAACCATCACAACAATAGCTACTTATCGTAGGAAAAATAATTTTGACAGTTCAAAACAGTAGGCACACTCCCTTTAAGGATGGGGTCGACATGACCCCCTCCCAACCAGGGCGAGAGTTAATCTATTCGTCAAATTCAAATAATATTTTCTTAACCTAAAAAAACGCTACCCTACATAATTGTCTTATCTATATCAACTCTGTAATTCATCCATCCGTCGAGTTTAAACTAAACCGTACTCCAAACCGTACATTCCAAAGTGGCTCATGACATTTGGGGTGATAATCGTACTACATGGTACCAAAAGTCGCCCTTAGTGGCTGGCTTACATGATGCTGGTAAACGTCTTGCCATTGAAGTAAATGACCCGTTATGTATATATCGACCCCGAATCTGGATAGAAGAAGCAGTAGCGAACATGGCAACATGCATTTGTCAAATAAATAGTATTTAGAAATGTTCGAAACTCAATTTGGAAAACTCCTCGACCTCCATAGCCTTAACTTGTAAATGCCCTCGGGCGTCCTCGTGGTGACGTCACGGGGGGGATTGCCAGGCCTAGTCGGAACTAAACTTCGCCACGGCCTGCTGAATACGAAAGTACTACGACGGTAGCCCCCTGGGCATAATTATATGAAATACACGCTGTACGAGCCGTCGTACCTTTAGTTCATATTCTATGACCGTAAGTTGATGTAGGTGATAAAATTACTCTGATTTGTACTGTAATGTATGTACAATTTGCATGTTCGTTTCGGCTGGAGTCCGGCCCTCCGGATTCAAAGGATTTAAACAAGCTCCATGACCCATGGGGCTGGCCCCCCAAACCCTTGGCTAGCCCCTCAAACCCCTGGCTGCCCCCCCCCCCATCCCCGTCAAAATTTTGTGTGACCCCACTGGGTAATACACTAGTTTCATTTTCCAAAAATCAATGGAATGATCAAGCTTGTGCTGCTGGTGAATCTTAACCCTATTGCCTGCAGGTGGCCAGAATTACCTCCTAAAAACAAGGGTCTAGGACCTTGTTTTTTACAAAAGCAGAGGCGGTGCCAGCTTTCACCGCCTCTGCTGGGCCGATTTTTTCCAATTTTGACAACATGTATGTATCAATTATAGGAAAAGTCAAAGTTTCAAGACACAGCCCTATGGTTTGGGAGCAGCAAGTGAAAACCCACCAACAGGGGGCATAATTGGTATTATTTTAGTGTTGGTCCAACAGCAGCTACAGATATAAGTAATGGTTTACCTCCAGCTTTTAGATGTGCTGATTCCAGATATGATACTCATTGTTGGTGCAAACAAACTATTACAGTATAATAATGTAAATATTTACAGACGGTCAGCCAACGGTCCTCACCAAACACAGCGCAGCAAGCGAATGCAAGCAGAGCATTCTAAATGTGGGTCCCTGTGACCATAATGGCTGTAAAGGTTAGGTCAGGTTTGATTATGTTATTACAATTGTTTCATCCCAACAGCTCATTTGTGCCACAAATGGTATATCATATCAGCACAAACAAACCTAGAAAATGCAAGATTTATCCATGAACAGGTGTTGGACTTGGACTGAAATTTTACTGCATAATCTGCTGCCCACAGGGAATCAGATTAAAGGGAATAGGTCACCTTGAAAAAAGTCTTGAAATTTGGCTATACAGGGTATTTTGAGCTGAAAAAAACGAATATGACATTTGTTTGGACGATAGGTGGATATCCGTAAAAAAAATAAGCATGTTTCTCTTTTCTCCTTCATGGCCATACAAAAAAAAATGACAATTATGATGTCATGCGTATGGTAGCTTGGATATGGAAACTATTGCAAACAATAACTATTGCAATGGGTTTGGTCAGGATTTTGTAGCAGGAGGATGTGCCTCATCAAGCTTTGTTCCGAAAGCTTTTCGCCTACGAGCGCCAGGCTTGTCACCATTCAGGGGTGCATCCATTGTGTTTTCGCTAGCACTATTGTCTGCCTGAGCGAATCAGGGATGGCAATGACGACATTACATTCGCTGGTAGCATTAAGACTATCATCAAGAAAACCGCCGGCTGACATCACTGTTTTTCGTGCAATTTTTAGACTATTTTGTTGTTGGAAAACAGCCTGCGGGGGCGTCTGGTGCAGGCAGGTACTGGTATTTTCGCGGAGGAAATGGGAGATTCGGTGAGTGGTGCAGGAGTTGTTTCCAGTGGCAAGACTTCTAGTCCACCAAGTGATCTGACAGGTAGGAGTTCAGAAACTGGATGGAAATGCATACAAACCCTGGGGATCTCGCTCCTGTTCCTCCAGCAATGCAGGCAGTGATACTTCCTTCTGCAAAGGAGGACCTAGTAAGACTGTGTGTGGGGAACCAGTGAGGAACACTGAGTATGGAGTTTCATGTGATAGATGTGACAAGTGGTTCCATGCTAACTGTCAGGGAATTCCAAAACCTGCATATGATGCTCTTACAAAGTTCAAGGTCTTGTCATGGCTCTGTCCCCAGGCAAAGAGTCACTCAAAGGTCATGATGCTACACAATTGGCCACACTTAATTCCAAAGTTGAGCTACTTTCATCTACAGTTGAGGACCACACGAAGGTCGGATAGGCTGCACTTGTGTCAAAGGTTGAGCAGTTAGCTGAGACTGTTAAGGAACACATGAAACTGGTAGGCCAGTCACTGAAGGAGCAGTCAGTTGATTGCCAGACGAAACTGATTGAGAGGTCCATTAGGGATAACCTCAGTCCTCGGTAAGCCACTTAATGCTGAATTGGTAAAGGGCACATGTTCTGATGTTGTTTCCAAGGTGTCAGCCAAGATCTCGTCAATCCCACAAACCTTTGCTGCTCAACCTGCTTCAAAAGACCTGAAGAACTTCTCTGAGGTCTTTGACAACTTTCTTGACAAGGACAAGAGAAAGAACAATCTGGTGGTACACAATCTTCCTGAGCCGGACAGTAGTTCTCTTGCACAGAGGTCCGAGATGGACATCAAACTATTCCAGGAAGTGGTCAAGAATACTTTCAGGATGAATGTGGCTGTGGCAAAGTGGTTCAGGGCAGGCAAGGTCATCCAGAACAAAGCCAGGCTCTTGATCATCACACTGGTCACACCTGGGGTGAAGCATGATATCATGAAGCATAGGTCAGGGAGGAGCTGGCAACCTGCAGAGCTGCCAGGGAGATGAGTCTCACCATCTGTAGGGGGAGAGTTGTCAGTACACTAGGGCTGGCACCTGAGCCAGCCCCTAGTGTATCACCTAAGTGTGGAGTGACTAGCAGAGCTACTCTGTATAGCAGCTTCCGAACTGGCAGAGTTGTTCCCAGTACTGACATCTATCTGGCTTTTTGCTTTCTTTTTTTTATAAATTTAGTCCGAATGTTTTTGAATGGATAGATTTCCGAGGTCAGGCCCCGCGCTAAGCATAGCTTGTTGCGCAGGCCCTGACCCCACCACTCGATCAAGGAATTCCTGGCGTCCGGCAGAATTTAGAAGCGAAAGTTTTACGTGTCCGACATACTTGGACACGGTCCGCCCCGCCCTCTGACGTCAACTGACCTTGAGTGTGACCGCTGCCACCGGCTACAGGGCATCCCAGTCAGGGACAAATAGCGAGCGCCGAAGTGACTCGAACCCGGGCTGCCACTACCGGGTTAGGTCAGAAGTCCGGCACTCTCCCAACTGAGCTACAGGGACGGGCGGACTGCTTGGTTTGGAAGTTAACAGGGGGGTCTTTTTAGGACCCCCCCCCCCCCCGTAGGGCGAAGGTGAAAAAAGCTCCCGTAGGGCGAGGGCTAATATAACTCTTAACCCTATTTGTAACGGGGTGGGATTCCGCCCCCCCCCCCCCATGTTTTTCGCAGATATCTCCAGAACGACTGGGAGCAGGCACATGACATTTTGAGACTTTTCCTAGAATTAAATACCGCATTTGGAGTCAAAATTTCGAGTTCTTGACCTGAACAGAGGCGGTTTCAGGGCACGGTTTTGGGAGGTTGCGGCGGCGACATTTGGCGATAATACGGAAATGCGATCTTCACGGTTTCTTCCTAACTGCCTCAAGTATGAAGGAGTTACATCGGTTTACGGTGATTGCAACAAGTGCAAATTGGTTGATGTTAATGAAATATAAAAATTGCATGGCAGAGGTGGTTTCAGGAGCTTGAAAAGGGGGAGTTTCCAGGAAGTATTCAATGCTTGGCGGGAAGCCAATAGAGATAACTATTGATACTCGATGTAAGGAGCATGTATAGCTATTAAGATGTAAAAGATAGCTTCTCCTTCCATTATTTATTTTCATAATTTATTACATATAGAGTTACAGGGGCTGTTCAGGCACATTAAAAGTGGGTGACTGGCATGGTGATGACGATATTCCAGCGATTACGGCACAATAGACGGTTAACTTATAATGATATATGCCCATATGAGGACAGGAGAGGGAATAAAGTTTTTTTTGCAGAGGCGCGATCAGGAATGGAAGTAAGGGATCATATTATTGCAAGGAAACTAAGATGCTTGGGCCTACAATGACATAACATACTGCAGTTGTCGGATGAAACACGCACCACAGGGTACTCTACGAACGATTATGAGATAATAGGCGAGTCCAGGTAGGGTAAAAGGTGGGGGAGGAGGGGGGGGGGGGGGTAAGCAATGTGAATTGAAGTTGTAAGTGAAATAGTCACTGTTGACTAGTTAGTATCATAATAGCGGTAATATACTTATCAAAAGGTCTTGCGCCTCCCCAGTTTGGATCCTGGATGCGCCTATGATGTACATTATGCAAAAAGGAACTATCTACGATCAGTAAGTTATGTCTAGTGCTGGGTAGCAACTTGCCTGCGGTTAATCTTTTTTCCTATTTGACCTCCCTTTTGTACTAACCTGGTACCGCCTATGGCAAAAAAAAGAAGATTTATAACCGTTTTGTCTAATGTCACAATAACATACCATTTTATTTATAAAAATAAAAATAAATAGTTTTATTCCGCATTTACTTCACCCCCATATTGAGTGACTTGCACACGCCTATGATTTTTGAATTTTAAAAAGTCACCACCAAATATCAATCTCCAATTCCATCTCTATCGATTCCCATTGGTTGTGTTAAAATCGGTTGATAAACATGACAGCTGTGTTGGATCACATACCACTAAAATTGGTAGTTTTTGCCCCCCCCCCCCTATAAAAAAAAATCGATTTCTTTTTTTCTTTTTGAGAAATGTAGATCGTGTTGAGGGGAACCAAACGCCGTTTGATTTTTGAAAACGGACGGGTAGATCTCGAGATCTCCGGGGGCGGAATCCGCCCCCCCCCCCCCCTGTCACAAGTAGGGGTAGCCAGGAGCCTGTTACAAATAGGGTTAAAGGACCTGATCAACTGATAGCAGGGTGTGTCTACCGCAGCCCATCCGGAGATCCTAAACAGAGTGTGGAGGAGTTGGCACTTCTCTTCCACTCTGTGATTGCAGCAAGTCCCTCTCACCTGCTGATCTGCGGTGACTTTAATATTCATCAGATAGACTGGGCAGTTAATTTCTGTACAACACCAGATTCCCATTTTGCACATAAGTTTCTCAACACTGTTCATGACTCTGTTGTTTCAACATGTTACTCAGCCGACAAGGTATAGAGAAGGTAACACACCAAGCCTCCTCGACCTGCTGTTCACAAATGAAGAGGGGATGCTGTCTGGCCTTGTTTATCAGCCGGGGCTGGTCAGGAGTGATCATGTGGTGTTGCGATTTCGCCTGAATTGTTACACAACTCAGTCAACCCCATACACAAAAAGGCTCAACTTTCACAAAGCCAACTTCACACAGATGAGTACCATGATTAGCGATATTAACCCGCGAGCTACTGGGATATATTTCATAACGCGACTTACGGGGGGGGGGGGGGGGCTATTTTTTTGCCCCCCCCCCCTCGGATCTCCGGAACTACTGGACCGAATGTAAAAATTCAAACGGCATTCAATAGCCTTGGGAAATTTATCGAGGGAAACATAATATTGTTGACCTCGGTGTCACCGATGACGTCACAGGTCAGGTCAAGTACAAAATGTTTGACCGTGTCAATTGATGGAATTGTCGCGCAAAATTGCGATATTAAACGCATAAGCTGTCGATAAATCGGTATGATTCGTGCGTCTGACACTTCTAAGTACCTTTCTAAGCTGTTTATGACCTTGGGTCAGGTCAAGGTCATCCGAGGTCACGAGGTCAAACTGCAGATTATTGGCGTTAGGCGTTGTAACACATGTTTATGAGTTTGTTTTTCGTCTAGAACGTGAAAAAATGACATTAGAACATTGTTTGTTCCATATAAATAGAAGTAAAAAGAAAAAATGGAAATGCGTTTTTATGCATAGTAATGCTGTGAGAAGTAGTCGATTTTTGTCATTTAAAAGTCATAACTCAGTCATTTTTGAAGATATCGACTTAAAATTTGGTACACATATTCATAGCATACGTCTCGATCACATATATTCCGATTTGTGGATAATTCTGATTTTTTCCTGAAAATTTTGTTAAAAAAAATGTATTTGGATTTCTCAAAATTTTGAATTTCAACAAACTCAAAAATCTGAGATAGCAGTTTGATAGCCCGGTCTATTATCAGTAATTTGATTGAAGACAATGGAGTTTATCTCAAACATCGTACCTTTGACAGCGTTTTCCGCCAACCATTATTTTGCAACAAAAACCGAAGAACATGACGTCACTCTGACGTCATTCCCGGTTGACCTAATCATAGCCTCATATCTTTCCTTTTGCCAACATGTGTAGAATTGATATGAGAGAAGGTACTGCTAGTTTGGTGACGATACCGGTGTTCGTTTTGGAGTTATTGCAAAATAACGGGAGGGGAGGGGGCAAAAAATAGCCCCTCCCCCAGTAAGTCGCGGGTTAACTGGCAGTGCCTTGCTTCTCTTGACATTGAGGAAGGTTACACATTCTTTAGGGAATCTGTCTATAGGGGTCGCAGCTTGTGTTCCCCCAGCCAGAAGCTCCAAGTCAAGAAAGAACATTTACATGAATGGTCATGCGCTTAGGTTAAAAAGATGTAAGAATCAACTATGGAATAATTATGTTCACACTCAGGACCCACTAGACCTGGTCAGGTTCAGAATATGTAGGAACAAACTCAGGAGTCACACGAGGAAACTCCATCGGAGCTTCGAATCCCAGTTAGTTTCAGTTCAGACCTTAAGTCGAATCCCAAAGCTTTCTGGAGATACACAAACTCGACTGAAGACCAAGCCTGTAATAGGAGACCTCCGCAGTAACCCGGGGGGGGGGGGGGGGGGGGGTTGGGGGTTGGAGAGTAGAGACGAAGCAAAAGAAGATATCCTGAACACGTTTTTCGGCAGCGTTTTCACCCGTGAGCGGCTCTCTGACATACCCGTCCTTGTTGTTGGCACAGAAACACCAGAGCTGTCTGATATCGCCATAACCACAGAGGGCGTTATGGTGATACCACACGTGTTGCGAGAGGCACGCCACTCGCTCTGTACTCCTCTGGCACTCTTGTACAGCAAGGCGTTGGATACTGGTGCGTTACCCCGAGACTAGACACTGGATAGGATAGTGCCCATCTTTTAAAAAGGGGACAGGCAACCCTCTTTAAAAAAAAAAATGAAGGGAACTACCGCCCAGTTAGCCTAACGTCCGTGACGTGCAAGGTACTCGAGTCCATGCTCCGAGACGAGCTTTTTCGGCACCTAACTGACACTCAACCTTTGTACTGCAGTCAGCATGGATTCCGTCCTAAGCGCTCCTGTAATACTCAGTTGGTCGATGTTCTTGATGACTGGAGTAAAGTCCTAGGGAGTAGCAACCCTATTGATGTACTGTATCTAGATTTCCAGAAGGCCTTTGACTCTGTCCCTCACCAGCGTTTGCTCCACAAACTTCGTTGCTATAGCGGCAGTGGTAAACTCTACTCATGGATCGAGTCCTTTCCGTCAGCAAGGAGACAGCAAGTAGCTCTGAACGGGCATGTCTCAGACTGGACTGACGTCGCAAGTGGTGTTCCCCAAGGTGCTGTTCTCGTTCCGCTACTCTTTCTCGTGTTTATCAATGATTTGCCTGAAGTGGTTCATTCTTCCATAAAAATGTTTGCTGATGACACGAAACTGTACTCCAGTGTTTCCACTTCAAGCGACGTCTCCTCCTTGCAAGCCGACCTGGAGGCCCTGGTCAGATGGTCCGACACCTGGCAGCGGCCCTTTAACCCGCGAGTTACTGGGGTATATTTCATAACGCGACTTACTGGTGGGGGGGGGGGCTATTTTTTGCCCCCCTCGGATCTCCGGAACTACTGGACCGAATGTAAAAATTCAAACGGCATTCGATAGCCCTGGGAAATTTATCGGGGAAACATAATATTGTTGACCTCGGGGTCACCGATGACGTCACAGGTCAGGTCAAGTACAAAATGTTTGACCGTGTCAAAAGGTCTCGATGGATGGAATTGTCGCGCAAAATTGCGATATTAAACGCATAAGCGGTCGATAAATCGGTATGATTCGTGTGTCTGACACTTATAAGTACCTTTCTAAGCTGTTTATGACCTTGGGTCAGGTCAAGGTCATCCGAGGTCACGAGGTCAAACTGCAGATTACGGTCATTAGACGTTGCAACACATGTGTATGGGTTTGTTTTTCGTATAGAACGCGTAAAATGACCTTAGAACATTGTTTGTTCCATATGAATAGAAGTTGAAGCAAAAATGGAAATGCGTTTCTTATGCATAGTAATGCTGTGAGAGGTGGTCGGTTTTGGTCATTTAAAGGTCATAACTCAGTCATTTTTGAAGATAACGACTTCAAATTTGGTACACATATTCACCGCACACGTCTCGATCACACATATTCCGGTTTTTGGATAATTCTGATTTTTTGTTGAAAATTTTGTAAAAACAAAACAAAATGTATTTGGATTTCTTAAAAAATTGAATAACAAAAAAACTCAAAAATGCGAGATAGCAGTTTGATAGCCCGGTCTATTGTCAGTAATTTGATTTATTCCAATTGAGTTTATCTCAAACATCGTACCTTCGAAAGCGTTTTCCGCAAACCATTATTTTGCAACAAAAACCGAAGAACATGACGTTACCCTGACGTCATTCACGGTCACCTATCATAGCCTCATGTTTTTCCTTTTGCCAACATGTGTAGAATTGATGTGAAAGAAGGTACTGCAAGTTTGGTGACGATACGTTCGTTTAGGAGTTATTGCAAAATAACGGGAGGGGGGGGGGGGGGGGGGGGGAAATAGCCCCTCCCCTTAGTAAGTCGCGGGTTAGCCCGCGAGTCACTGGGGGGCCTTTTTTAGCCCCCCCCCCCCCCTTAGGAATATTAGGAATATCTCAATAACTAATATCGACGCCAAACTTTCAGTACCTTTTCAGGCATAATTTTTACACCTTTTGAGAAGAAGAAAAAAATCGTCAGCATTTTTTTTTAGATATAGTGAATTTAGTGACGTCACTAAACACGATTTTGACACCAAAATCGGCTAAACTTTGCCAGGCCGTACAAATGCCGCATTTAAAGCAAAATGCAATCGAAAAACGCTAAAATTTATTTGAATTATTATTGGAATTGGAATTGGAAAATTGGAAAAATTGGAAAATTGGAAACTAGCTATCTCGAAATTTGGACAATTTTGGTTTTTGACCCCAAAAATTTCACACACAAAAACTTAATATATGTCAGATAACGACATATGGGCAACTACCATACCAAATTTCAAAATGATATCTTTCTTGACTGTCATGGCATATAAAGTATGGGTAAATCATGACGTCATATTTTGAAATGCGTTTTTTTGCTTTTATTGGCTGGATACAGACAAATAAATGCCAGCACTGGTTTTTTAAAGATAAAACTGATATAGAAACATGCTTTTTTCATTTCGATTTATCAATTTCAAATTTTGACCTTCAGTGACCTGAACTTGACCTGAACTTGACACTAACTTCACGTAAATGAAGTCAAGTGGTAAAATGACTACCACTATATAATTATACGCGCAAAAGCATCCACGAAACATGTGCTGCATGACTTTCGTAGATATTTTGTATGCAGTGACCTTTTGTGACCTGACCTTGACCTTGACCTTTTCAAACAATCTCACTTTAGCTCATGTGGAATATGTATCATACCTTTGACAGCACTTTGGGTGATTATAAGCGCAATCGAAGGCCGTGGATGGCAAGTATTGTCCATAAACTCAAATACCTCGATTTTGACGTTTTACTTGACCGTGACCTGACATGTGACCTTAATTTGATTTTTTTAAGTTTGCGTTAGGTTTATCTCATTGAGCGCTTTCGAATGCCGCCTTGCGCGTCCCGCCGCGATCATTGGTTCTGAAGATACCAGGGGGGCTACCCCCCCCCCCCCCCCCCCCAGTGAGTCGTGTTACAGAATATACCCCAGTGACTGCCGGGTTAACGAGAGCAAGTACAAGGTCCTGTACATTGGTCGTAAAAATCAAAACTGCCAGTACACGATGCGGGGAGCCCATCTGAGCGTCGCACAAGTAGAGAAAGGACCTGGGGTTCTCATCGACTCTGAGCTGAAGTTCAGAGAGCACGCTTCGGCAGTCGTAGCCAAGGCCACCCATATAATTGCGGTCATACGTCGCTCCTTCGCCTTGATTGACGAGTACAAGCTTCCGCTGCTGTACATAACTCTAGTGCGACCTCACCTGGAGTATGGGAATCTCGTGTGGGGGCCCCTTCAACAGGGCAGACCAGAAGCTGGTCGAGAGGGTGCAGAGAAGAGCGACCCACATGGTGACCAGCCTACGCCTCCTGCCCTACGTAGAGAGGCTGAGAGCCCTGCAGTTACCATCTCTCTCCTTCAGGCGCAGACGTGGTGACATGGTTCATACTTATCAGATGTTCCACGGTGGTGTAGATATGGACCCGGCCAAATACTTCACTCCTCGTAGAGAGGCTGAGAGCCCTGCAGTTACCATCTCTCTCCTTCAGGCGCAGACGTGGTGACATGGTTCATACTTATCAGATGTTCCACGGTGGTGTAGATATGGACCCGGCCAAATACTTCACTCTCGTAGAGAGGCTGAGAGCCCTGCAGTTACCATCTCTCTCCTTCAGGCGCAGACGTGGTGACATGGTTCATACTTATCAGATGTTCCACGGTGGTGTAGATAATGGACCCGGCCAAATACTTCACTCTCGTAGAGAGGCTGAGAGCCTGCAGTTACCATCTCTCTCCTTCAGGCGCAGACGTGGTGACATGGTTCATACTTATCAGATGTTCCACGGTGGTGTAGATATGGACCCGGCCAAATACTTCACTCTCGTAGAGAGGCTGAGAGCCCTGCCAGTTACCATCTCTCTCCTTCAGGCGCAGACGTGGTGACATGGTTCATACTATCAGATGTTCCACGGTGGTGTAGATATGGACCGGCCAAATACTTCACTCTCGTAGAGAGGCTGAGAGCCCTGCAGTTACCATCTCTCTCCTTCAGGCGCCAGACGTGGTGACATGGTTCATACTTATCAGATGTTCACGGTGGTGTAGATATGGACCCGGCCAAATACTTCACTCTCGTAGAGAGGCTGAGAGCCCTGCAGTTACCATCTCTCTCCTTCAGGCGCAGACGTGGTGACATGGTTCATACTTATCAGATGTTCCACGGTGGTGTAGATATGGACCCCGCCAAATACTTCACTCTTGCCACTGATGGTGTCACAAGAGGCCACCCATACAAGCTTCACAAGTCCTCAGCATCAGGCAGAGTCAGGAGGTCAGCCTTCGCCATTAGGGTAGTCAACGACTGGAACAGCTTGCCAGCTGACGTCGTCTGTTCTCCCACTGTAAACTCTTTCAAGGCTAGGCTCGATGCCCACTGGGCTCACTTCCGGTACTACATACCAGACACTGATTGAGTCAGTATGGAACATAGGAGCTCAATGAGAACGGGACCTACAGGCCTTAGGGCCCTTTTCAAATCACGATCAAAATAAGGTAAGGTAATAACGACGGACTTTAGGCATATATACGCAGGCCGCTTGTAACATAAACAACCGTTGTGGGAACCTGAAACAAGTTTCAGGGAAATTCAACTTCTTCTAAAAGGGGCCCCTAGTCCTGTGTCCAGAAATTACTTAAAGGGTGATAATCACCTTTTCCACAAAAAAGGGAGTTAGCACCTGAAATTGATAGAGAAGACCAAAATATATTGTAAATTCATTACATTTTGCATATAACAATTCCTACTGATAGATATTTCAAGTCATAGTTGATAAGCGTTCCACGCTTATAATCAGCAAGTACTCGGTAACGAAATTCAGTAAATTAGCCTCCCTACGGCATTATTTATCATGGGAGGTATTGCAATATGTTTCCTGCCACTCTATCTTTTGGGAATATGTGGGGGAATATGCGTGAATATATGCTTTTATGAAAAATGAACATCATTTGAAAAAAGTGCATTGAAATCGGCAGTTTAACAGTGGCCTATTATACAAGTTTACTGCACTCTATCTTTTGGGAATATGTGGGAATATGTGGGAATATGTGTGAATATGTGCTTTTATGAAAAATGACCAATCATTTGAAAAAGTGCATTGAAATCGGCAGTTTAACAGTGGCCTATTATACCTATTAAACACCTTACTTATTTAGTGTCAGCGATTTGTTTATAAGTGCCCATTCAACAACGTTGAACAGATTGATGCAAATGTTGCGATTTCCAATAGTGGAGGGAAATTACTGATAATTAATTTTCCCAAACTTCCAACTTCGAATGAGGGAATAATTGTATTTAATTCTTAAATTTAGGTCACATCATTTTAATACCATATTGGTAGCCAAATAAATTGTTGCTAACAAAATCAAAAGGTGATTATCTCCCTTTAACATAGGGAGCTAATTTTTTCACACAACCCATTTTTCGATCTGCTCTACAAATCTGCTATCTCAGTTAAAAACCCCATGTTAAAGGTGAACTATTCCCTTTAACCTCCATGCAAAACAAATATTTGTACCTTTGTGGACTCAGGGAAATAAAGGCACAGTCAGACCATGGAGTCGGGAGTGTGTCTTTTTTTCTTCTTTTCTTTTTAATTTAGTCCGAATGTTTTGTATGGATGGATTTCCGAGATCAGAACCCGCGCTAAGCAGAGCTTGTTGCGCAGGTCCTGACCTCACCACCCGATCGCGCAATTCCTGTTGGCCGGCAGAATTTAGAGACGAAAGTTTTACGTGCCCGACATACCTGGACACGGTCCGCCCCGCTCACTGACGTCACCTGACCTTGAGTGCGACCGCTGCCACCGGCCGCAGGCCATCCCAGTCAGAAGCAAATAGCGAGCGCCGAAGCGACTCGAACCCGGGCTGCCACTACCGGGTGAGGTCAAAAGTCCAGCGCTCTCCCGCTGAGTTACAGGGGCGGACTAATGTCTGTCTGTATGTCTGTCTGTGTGTCTGTCTGTATGTCTGTCTGTGTGTCTGTCTGTATGTCTGTCTGTCTGTATGTCTGTCTGTATGTCTGTATGTCTGTCTGTATGTCTGTATGTCTGTATGTCTGTATGTCTGTCTGTATGTCTGTATGTCTGTATGTATGTCTGTATGTATGTCTGTATGTCTGTCTGTATGTCTGTATGTCTGTCTGTATGTCTGTCTGTATGTATGTCTGTCTGTATGTATGTCTGTATGTCTGCCTGTATGTCTGTCTGTATGTCTGTATGTATGTCTGTCTGTATGTCTGTCTGTATGTCTGTCTGTATGTCTGTCTGTATGTCTGTCTGTATGTCTGTCTGTATGTCTTTCTGTATGTCTGTCTGTATGTCTGTCTGTATGTCTGTCTGTATGTCTGTCTGTATGTCTGTCTGTATGTCTGTCTGTATGTCTGTCTGTATGTATGTCTGTATGTCTGTATGTCCTTCTGTATGTCTGTCTGTATGTCTGTTTGTATGCCTGTATGCCTGTATGTCTGTATGTCTGTCTGTATGTAAGTATGTATGT